>CAUZXS010001075.1:12500-70000 GCA_963585895.1 Sepioteuthis lessoniana | reverse complement strand
GCCAACTCTGTGTAAGCAAAATACAAAGCACTCTTTAAATTTAATAGGAAATAATTGTTGCTTGACTAGGGGTGGTTTTGATTAATTTTTCTGCCCCCATCCCGGTCTTGCTGTATCATTCTCGTTTCACCCTCTTTCATCAATTAATCTGTTTACATTGTTTTAAACGACTTCCGATAGGTAATCCCACAGGTTTGCTTGACAAATATCGGATGAAATGGCCCTTGCGATCCCAATAATTTTTTCCCATTTATCGTTATCACCGTATTGCATATGTCACAGGGCATTTCTCTCTCTCTCTTTCTCTCTCTCTCTCTCTCTCTCAATGTATACTCGACTTTTAATAATTCTAATATATATATATATATATATGTGTGTGTGTGTGTGAGTGTGTGTGTGTCTGTCTGTCTGTTTGTGTGTGCAGTCTGCACAAAACTTGACTTGCTCACGTAACTTTTCAGAAAGTTATAACAGCTTGTAAAATATTTTAACGTACCACTAAAACATTAACTTTTAAAAGTCCCCTCAAGTTTTATACATAAATTTTCTGAATGAAATCATTAGGATATTTCATCAACAATGCTCACAATCTCAGGAAATTTCGAGATAAACCTTTTTTTTAGTACTGGTGGAGTGAAAGCAGAAGATATCACATTAAATTTGGCTCGTACATATTTGTATGATTTTTTTTAGAAATAAATTCATCCTTGGAAGAAACGATCGCTGACCTCGCACAAATAACTGTATGTTTAAATGAAGCTAGCCATCATATAATATCTTTGTTCTGTTTTCTCTTGTTATCTTTAGCAAAATAGAACTTTATGAAACACCATTAATATATATATATATATATATATATATATGACACATTTAATAATGACTTCATGATTTTAATTTTCATGAATTAAAAATGCTCTTACGTGATGAATCTCTGTTTGACTGTCATTTAATATATATATATATATATATATATATATGCACGCATCCCATATATGAATACATCATATATCAACTCTCCCTTATCCCGTGGGTCGAACCACTCTGAAAAGTCGTGTTACAACAAAACAGTCTGTCTGTGGATGGCAATGTATATATATATTTTTTCAGGCCATGGAAATCATATTACGCGGTGCATCAAATACACCGAAAGGAGTGATTGAAATGAACATCTGACTCATCCTCCTTCCAGAGCTTTTATAGACGATATCACTATTCTCGTTCCGTCCAAAATCGCTGCCGATGGTTTACCACAAAGGTATTATTATCTTTTCACTTGGGGAAGAATGGAGGCTAAGCCTAAGAAATGTCGTTGCCTATCGTTAGTCTGAGGATCCCTCTGGGAGATCCATTTCAAAATTGGGAGTGATACGATCCCAACAGTCAGAGGGAGAACCTGGTAAAGAGCTTCGAACGTCATTATTCAATCCCACTGACTGAGTGTAATAGGGGTCCTGCGGTCCAGAAAGTTGCCTTTAAAGGTCTTAAATCAATTAACAAATATGTCTACCCGGAAAGATGAAGGCTATGTGTTACCAACATGGTATGCAACCCCGTCTTTTGAGGGCCTTACAGATGTATAAGATTGCGCAGTACACATGTTCATAGAGTTGTTAAGAGCACAATGCAAGACAGCAAACCAGCAACCTGTTACAGCCAAGTAACCCATTATTCAGTTTCACAAGGAAGGTGAATGTCTTGTGAGGAAACGAAAAAATCCCAGTATAAAGCTACTGAATGGAGCTAGCGACCGGAGAGTTTTAGTGGATCTCAAGACCTATCTACAATTTCCAGTTCACATCATACCCCTAAAAAAGTGGTCACATTGTAGCGTGGTCCGATTCAAAGAAGAAGTCTTCCTCATAGAACTGACGGTCCCATGGAAAGGAAACCGAGAGGAAGCACACGAGAGGAAGAAAAACTGATAGGAAGCACAGCCTGCCGACTGCGTGGAAAAGAGTTGGATGCACCATGTGATTCCTATTGAGTTTGGTTGTCGTGGTTTTCTGGGATACTCAGTCATTTCGTTTCTTTCAAAAATAGAAATCGCTGGTCTCAGTTTGAAAGTTGCCTCAAATCATCTTCAGACCACGGCGCAATTTGCATCAACTTGGATTGGTCGAGAGCGAAAAGTCTTCAGCATGAATGAAATGCACGTAGAAACACCATTTCTGTGGGATTACCTAACATCAAGAAACGGTTACTGCAAGCGCGTACTGACATCAACGGCCAAAAGTAAACGCTTTTTTTTTAAATCACAAACTGCACTAAAAATGAAGATGAACGTACAATGTAATCTCTGCTTTTAGTTGATCTGACTTATATATATATATATGATTCTTTTAAATACCCTGTCCAGTGGCAAAATCTGCTTAGTTGCGCTAGAAGTGGCAGAACCGCCTTGAGCTACCGAAATGGTTGGCGGCTGATGAGACCAGAGTATCGCACGTGCTTTCACACGTTGTATGATGAAATATATATATATATATATATATATATATAGAACGCAATCGAAATACCTCCTATATTTTAAGCTATCACCTTTATGGTGGAAGTTAACTTAGGAAATTGATAATGTTGGCTACATCTAAAATATTTGTCATCATGTTTTTTTGCTTTTCTGGGGGTTTTGTTATATGGTCGATTACGATCATGTGTTCGTCTGTTTCATACGCAGGTTTTTTTTTTTGGTTTTTTTTTGGTTTTTTTTTACTTTTTTTTTCAAAGACTAGTTAATCTGTAATTGCAACACAGAGAACTTTTAGTGCCCATGTTTTTATGCCAGAATGGAGCTGTTCCGGGTAGAATTTTCTAAGGTATGATCGTCACTGATCCTATCGGAAATAAAAATGGTATAACATTAGCTAAAGAGATGGATTGATAGATTGATAGATAGAAAGATTGTGCATTCATAAAGTCAATGCCTCAAATTTACTCTGTGTCTACGCTATTCAGATTAATATTTATGGTCTATCTTTGATATTGCGCAGCCTGTATTTATAAATATACCTAACCACACGCACACACACACACACACACACATATATATATATATATATATATATATATATATATATATACCTAAGCATGTGTCAATGCATATGTATAATCCTGTATACTGACTTTCATGTAAACGGCAAAACCTTATCGTGATTCTGAAATGCTGACTGGCAGGTATTTGATTAAGAAGTGAAGGATACCTTTGAAATTCTTCTTGAGTTTCAGGTGTATAAACATTGTAATTAAGAAACAAAATATATTTTCTTCTTGGTTCTCCAGGAATTTAGTTTCTGTTCAATTAATTTTACTTTTGCGCGTATATTGTTTTTATTTATTTATTTATGTTTCTTTTTTTGTTGTTGCTTTTTTTGATTGGATTGTCTTGTTTGTTGGTTATTTCCCGAAATTAGTTCTAAATGCAGTTACATGAGAGTAAGAGAATTGTTTACTTTACCTTATATATCCACAGAAAATGTTTCCTAAATAACAATAACTTTTACCAAACTGACTGAAAATGGAACACCTGGTGCTACCAAAATCTTACATCATTAACTAAACGTATTCCTCAACGAAAATTTATGTCTCGAATTAAATTATTAATAGGTTTTTAATAAACTTTTGAAATACTTTCCTACACTTGCAGACAAATTTACACACACACACACACACACACACACACACACACACACACACACACACACACACACACACATATATATATATATATATATATATATATATACATATATTGACGTAAATAATCCGACAATATGTGAAGAAAATTAATAAGAAGGTAATCCAATTAGAAGAGATTTATTGAGAAGCAAAGACGATACTATAGCGTTTCGGTTCTAGTGAACCATCATCCGGGCTATGATGGATGATATTAGTGATGTTAAATCAAAGGTGGGTGTTTAAAAATGCAAAATACAAAATGCTAAGGAAAATTTGTATAACAACAAAATTTGGCCGTTTAATTAGTGAATGAGCGTTTGTTGTTTTAAATTACGTCAGTTGACTTATTAGGAATATTGTATAGAATCTACGTTCCGTTTGTTCATCGAGAAAGATTTCGTATCAAAAGCAAGAAAAAGAAAGACTAAAAGAAAAAGAAAGCAGACAATTGTGATATATGTGAACTATATTAACTAAAGATAGGATATATTGTAGCTATTTAAAATGGATGTGCTCAAGTAAGGAGAACTATTATAAAAGCCCAGACGAGTATTTAGGGAATTATTTCTTTCTCTCTCTCTCTCTCTCTCTCTCTCTCTCTCTCTCTCTCTCTTTATATATATATATATATATATATATATATATATAATTGAAAAAACTTAACCAAATGGTATTTGGCTATTATAAATTGGTTTCAGCTTGGAAAGAGTTACAGGCTTCTTCAGATAGCCATCACACAATTGAGAGAAAATTTTAAAAATGTCCATAGACTCTTACTCGTTAAAAAAAAATAGGGGTATAAAAAGAGATGGGCTAGAAGATAGAGTCAAAAATAGATGTAATGTCATAGTCTGGTGTCATATATCATTATCTACCAAAAGGATTTTACTCAACACACTCTGCAACTAGAATCTTGTCAATAAAACTCTATTTATTTGTTTATTTATTATGAAATACGTGATAAGAAATGCTATCGCTAATATCAAATTTACCATATTTGCTAATTTTTTTTAAATAGGTTTTATTTGATTTCGATTTAAAATTAAAATTTATTCTTTATTTAGTACTTCATACATTTTATTACTGAATATTGCCATTCTAAATACATTACTTCATTAACATAATTATGATAAATATTAATCATCAATAATTGAACTATTAATAATTAAAAGTAACTATTATTACAATTATTGCTAATTTATTTTATCATTATTAGTAACATAATTGTTATCAATATTATTACGTTATAAATAATGTTGGCAACCTTACTCAAGAATGACCGGTAAGCTCCCTTTTCAATAGCTACTACATCGAGGTGTAGGGGAGGGCACTACCCCATTCCCTGGACTGCTCTACTTTACCCTTGATCCTTACCTTATAGTGCTGAGTGTTTGGCAAGGTGGCATCAAGTACCACTTTTTGAGTCTTTAGTATGACTCGACCTGGGATTGAACCCTGGCCTCCTGGACCATTGGCGAACACTCTACTTATTAGGCCAATTAAATCAGCTCACTGGTCTAGAGGTTCAATCCCAGGTCGAGTCGTTCCAAAGACTTTAAAAAATGGTACTTGATATCTCCTTGCTTAACACTCAGCATTTTAAGGTACGTATCAAGGGTAAAGTGGAGCAATCCAGGGAAAGGAGTAGCGTCCTTCCCTACACCTCGGTGTTGTAGCTACTGAAAAAGAAACCTTCTGGTCACCAACTTTATTTTACTTTTATAAATGATTTTAATCGTAATACTGATACAATTTTATCCTGGTATTGTTATCACTGTCAATTTTTCTATTGTCAACCTTTTCATATGTGTTTAAATCTATCTTTTATGGTGGCAGTTAATGTGGCAGTTTTATGGTGGCAGTTAATAAGTTAATATGGATATTTTCTCTTTAAGAAATTTATGTATTGTTTATCATGCATTGAGCCGTCCTAGAGGTTAATAAGAATCATAATATATATTCTCAAAAAGAATCATTTCCAACTTGGTGTATATATATATATAAATATATATATATATATATATATATATATATATATATATATATAAAACTTGCTTAAATGAAAGACTGCTGCCGAATTACACACACACACACTCACACACACACACACACACACACATATATATATATATATATATATATGTGTGTGTGTGTGTGTCCGTGTGTGTGTGTGTGTGTACCATTGATATTGAGCAGTAGCTAATATTACTGATGTATTTGGTCCTCCATCAACACAACAATTTAGCCAGTGAGAACATTAAATCTCTATATACATGTATATATATATGTATAATTATGATTAATATCTAACATTAACACTTATTTCTAAACAGTAAAATATTTACAGTCCACCATGCACCACATTGCAGCGAAATATTACCTTAAAACAGTTCCAAATATCATGGCTCTGAGATTCACGCTGCCGATACACAGAAAAGGCTGAAAATGAGCCTGGCGAGTCAAACACTGGTTCACCTGAGGATTGGCGAAGTCAACTTTGTTTGTTTTTTTTTATTGTTTTTACTGTTATCGTATTCGTAGATAAGATATTATGCACATATGTAAATTCATATATATATATATATGTGTGTGTGTGAATGTATATATATATATATAGAGAGAGAGAGAGAGAGCGAGAGACAGGTGTTCGCGTGTGTGTGTGTGTGTGTGTGTGTGTGTGTGTGTGTGTGTGTGTGTGACGCTTTACAAAAATCTTTTATGAAATATTTAATTGTAATGTTCAGAATGAAAAGGCTGCAACATTTGAAGAAAAAAATTTTCTTAAAAAAATTCTAAACACACCACCTTTTCTACTACCTTTGATAGCGACACAGATGTTTGTAAATCTAGTCATATAGCCCAAAGAAAAAAAAATACATACCCCTTATTCGTATAGATTATATTACATAATGATACTGAGCACGCAAGAGTACGCGTATATAAATTAACTGTTCCCTTTCGTAACCCAACAAATTAGTTTTCCCTTGCTTGTCTTGACCATTTATTCGCGCAGACAAGAAAGTTAATTACTTTTATACGACTTTACGATTGGGCTTGCTAACCTATGGATTGGTTTCTGCAATCTCAGATCCTTTCACATCATTAATAATCCAGCTAAATACAAATATATTGGAGAACTATTGGAATAGCTAATGTTCATATAAATACACAGGACCATAGCATCCTCACACAATCCCAGATTATATGTATATAAAATTAGATGAGATGCACGGGAAAATATTTGATTGCGAAGAGTCATTGTCTTGAGAAAGAATAAGAAATTACTCTAAAAGAAGTAATCCTGGTTATCGTAGTAAAACTATAGATTTCTTGCAAATATATATTTCATCTTGAATCGACATTAGCAGTTTTGAGTAGAATTGGGTATTAACGCTTTGTGAAACCTAAATAGCCATTTCCGGGTTTTTAAGGGAATTACCGTGTCCATTTCCTAATATTATTTACATTTCTTCACGAGCACTCACTAACGTAGCTTATATATATATATATATATATATATATATATATATATATATATACGAGGATGATTAAATAAGTTTCCAGATATTTTTCGTATGGGCATTTTATTGATAGTACACACATGGAATTGTCGTCCTCTTCGAAGTAATCTCCTCCGGTTGCAATGCACTTGTTGTACCATTCCAACAACTTCTGGAAAGCCCCATGGAAGTTCTCTTGTGTGAGCGTGTCAATGACCTTCGTCACAGCCTTTTTTTTTATCTCCTCAATTGTCTCATGACGACATCCTCTGAGCTTAGGGAATTACCAAAAGTCACTGGGAGCAAGGTCTGAACTATAAGGACGGTGATGAAACTGTCTTGGTTCCCATATTGGTCAAATAGTCTGTGACAAGGATGGAGTTGTGGACTGGTGTATTGTCCTGGTGGAAATACCACAGACCCCATTTGAAGAGTGCCAGCCTCTTCCGACGGAATCTCTTCCTGAACTCCATTATAACATCAACATAGTTAACCTAACGCTAACCCTTTGGCCAATCAACTCTGATGTATTGACTTCTTTACTCCTCCCACACCTCTCATCATCCCTCACAGACTTCCTGCCTTCCTTGAATCTCTTATGCCACTCAAAAACTGATGTTCAATTCATGCAAGATGGTCGAAAAACAGCCTGAAGCATTCCATACGTTTTTGTGGTATTTTTCCAAGTTTAAAACAGAATTTTATTGCATATCGTTCTTCTAAAGTGTCCTCACGTCCAGATTGTATTTTTGAAATTCACCAGTTGTGACAATCAGACTTTAGTAGGGTATATTCCAATTGCTGCTGCATCAGTTCATGTGAACCTGATATCATAAAAATTGGTCTGTCATCTCATAAGATGTATAGTAACAACATACTGAATTTACAAGAGTCTAAGACAATGTTAAATGCCTCTACAATGAAAGTCTTATTGAATGCACTATATATATATATATATATATATATATATATATATATATATATATATATGTGTGTGTGTGTGTGTGTGTGTGTGTGTGTATAAAAGTATTATTCGGTCCAGTTAAAGCGGAGTTGGGAGTAATTCCAATAGGACCAAAAAAAAAAAAAAAAATTCAACTGTGAACCTTTAAATTCTCCTGGTGAAGAGCTCAATGTAACTGACATTACAAAGAAATAATTTCTTTAAGAGAAAAAAAACGTTCACATTAGGATTATAAGTTTATTTCCATTCTCTTATGGGTTTTTGATATAAATCAAAAACACCAAAATAAATTAACAGGACTTATTCAGATTTAATGGATAAAATAATTCCGAATAGATACAGGAAAGAAGGGTGGGAGGAGATAGAAGAGGGGTGTAGAGTTTTCTCCTTATTTAGCTAGATATGACAATAAACAATCTTATCGTAAGGCTCCAATAATGCTGGGGCTTTCAGGAATATGGAGTACTCCTTCATTACCATCAGGTTCAATTTGGAGTAGAGTGGTAGCACCTGCTAGGGTCCTATCTATGGGTCGAAGAGAACTAAACTGTGTGGTTGTGCTGAACAGTATTGTTTGAAATAGAACTGTTCTGAGATTCAACTGTGTGTAAACAAATGAATGATGTTTAAATGAATTGTTAGTGATACATAGCAATATGTTGCGCCTTTGTTGACTTAACGGAATAGTCTGAAATAGAACTGCTTTTGACATTCAAACTGCGTACTTATGCTAAACTGATTTGTTAGAGGTGGAACTGGTTTTACATTTAACTGTTTGTAACCAAAAAAAAATGTACTCATGCTAAACTGATTTGTTTGAAATAGAACTGTTTTATGTATAAAGATCGATTTGGCTTTAAATAACTGCTATGGTGATATACTCCATGACGTGACTGTATAGACCCTCTCCGACACTATAAATATTGATTAACTCAATAGATGAGTCAAGCAAGTCTAGGCAGTTTCCAGTACCCGTTACTGTCTGTATTTCCGTAAATATACACTGGAATAAACCTTACATCACTTTGTGTTATTCATTTCTGGCACTTCAAGACCACAAAAATAACCTACAATGGTTGAAATGCCATAAAAAAACATCTAAAACAAAGTTTTTATAATAACCAACCAACCAACCAACAAACAAACAAACTAACTTCTTTTTCCCTATTCTCTATTTCTCTCTCGGTCTCTCTCTCCCTCTCTCTCTCTCTCTCTCTATATATATATATATATCAGAGAGAGAGAGAGAGAGAGAGAGAGAGAGAGAATATGGAGAATCCGATTGGCATGTTTTACTATAAGGGTAGCTAAAAGTAGTCTACACATACCAAGGACAAAAGACTTTCACATTTTTAATATACTGGAACGGTTAAATTTTGGACTTTATTTATTTGCCTTTCTCTTCATTTATTGTTTATGGCTTTTTGGTAATCCAAATTCCTCGAATATTAATTTGGATATATGTTGTATAAATCTGGGCTTAAATGGATGTTAATAGTTTTATGGGCAAATGCACTCTCGGTTCATTTTCCTATCCTTTTACGATTATTAGAAACAAGTTCCTTAAGTCAAAGTTGAGGTCATAAGTGTCTGTGTAGTGTAATATTTCATTAAGCCTATCGTACATTTTCAAATCTTGATAATGGTATATTTTATGTTTCTGGTAATGTCACTGATGTATTTTTCAGACTTAGTTTACAACATATTTTGTAAATTCCAGCTTTGAATATCGAACCGGTTTTTTTTCATTTCTTTTTGATATTTTGATTGTTCTGACGGCCATTATTTTTATGATTAAGTCAAATTGGTTTTGTTTGTTTCTTTTGTTTAATGGAATATTAACCTTAGTGGGTTATTTGATACAATAACCATCCTTATAGAAATACAGTAGTAGCACTAATTATTTGCAAAGCCATAGACAATAAGGGGAGTTGGTATCATTTCAATGGGTAATAGTCTTTAGTGTTCTCTTTCTTGATGCTATTTTTACTTTTGACTTTTGTTCATTTAACATGACTTTCTTCATGCGTTGGGCTCGAAATTATGGGGATATTTTAAAGTTTTAAATCTGTTTTCTTTGTACATTACTTGTTCGAGACTACATATCGTAAGCACTTTCAGATAAAGCCAATCAGTGTTTCAGATTTTATTTGGTTATGATTTTGTGTATTGAGTTATAAGGTCATTTTTGTTTGAAGGGTTTTCGTTAGACTATTAATTTCTTGTCTTATTTGTATAAAATTAGTAAAAAGTCTCTGAAAGATAGCGCGTCGTTTCTTTCATATTCGAAGGTAAATGTTGGACTGGACCGTTTCTTTGTTTAATGGCGTATTAACTTTCCTTTGCTATTTAATGTCAAAATCAACATATCCTAGAAGAAAATCAGTAGTGGTGTGATACACTCCTTCGGCCGCCCCAAATACATCATCTTCTTAAAACCAATACTATTCATGGCCCGTGATTCATCTAGTGGGTTCCGACTGGGGTATCACACATTTCTTTACGGCCACGAGAAATACAACCGAGGGAGAGAGAGAAAAAGAACAAACAAACAATATGGACTTAGGTCAGATCAATGTGCAAGAAGGGTAGTTTTGTGACATTTTTTGTACAGCTTATCATGCATTTTGTAGACTATCGCTGGGAGGGTATTTTTCGCGAAATTTCAACAAAGCTATTAGGAATGCCTACTCATCTTCACTGGTCCTCCCTCACTGTTTCCTTCTGCTGACCGTTGTCGACTTAGGACTGCTAACTCATCTTGACTGGTCCTTTCTGCTCCGTTCTCAACTGCCTCTCGGCGTCTCTCTTCGCCAACTGACCTCTCTGGGTTCCCTAACCAACTGCCTCTCTCTGGTTTTCTTTGCCAACTGCCTCTTAGGCTTCTCTCGGACCTGCCTTTCCTCCCCCACTTCCGGTCTCATCGGAGATCTCGAGTCCAAGCCCTTTGTTTGGTTTCGCTCCAAAACAGACAAAGGGATCGTCTGCTTTGCCGACCACCCACATAGTGTCACAGTGGTACTAGTTGACCCATAGGTGACAGGGATACGGGAGTCTATATATTACACAAAAGTAAAAGTTAGAAAGTGAATGAAATCGTGCGACAGGAGTTTGAACTCGTTTACTACGATATGACAATCCAGCACGTTAGCCACTACGCCACTAGGAATCAATAGTATTTAACTTTTTTATATTTAGTACTCCGGTTCAACGCGATTATGTTAATTGTGTGTTGTCAGTGCATCATGAGTGCAAGAATTTTAAGTGTTGAATGTTTTCGAATGGGACGAATTCTAAGGACACAATAAAGAGACAGACCAAAACACCACTTGAGAAATACCCTTTGGGTAGGCCGAGTATTTAAATGTAGAAATGACCTTAAAAGCGAGGAGTACCACTTCCTCATCATTAATCTCAAGTGCACTCTGACCTAGAGTAGTAGTATTAGTTAGGGTCACATCTCTGAGTCAAATAGATCTGTTCAAAATGATTCATATTCGACTTCAACGTGTGCAATTAAAACACACTTCAGAAACAACTATACTGAAAATATAAATATAAATATATGAAGGACACGGGTATCGAATCTTTCGGTATAAAATAACCTTTGACAGGTTAGCATGCCGTTAAAATCGGTCGATCACTTGTAATTTCATATTATACCTTGAAATACTTTTTGAAGTATTTTATCTGGCAATAATTCTATAAAAATGCTTGTATTTCACTTCGTTAATTTGATTCCTGTTTATTCTACTCATATAAACAAGCACACTTGTACATTTGTGAAACATACACACACAATCGTGTGTGTGTGTGTGTGTGTGTGTGTGTGTGTGTGTGTGTGTGTGTGTGTGTGTGTGTGTGTGTGTTATTTTGTGCACCTATATATTTATAGTGCGTATTATTTCGAAACAATCACTTTATATGCATCTTTAAAAACAAATGAACTCTTCCGAGTCTCTTGATTATATAAATCATTCTAGTCATTCAATTTGTTTCGTTGATTTAACTGAATTAATGCGTCATTTAAAATTAATTTCTTTGTTGCTTGCATTATGTTAGCAGACTAAAGTCAGCTGATCAGAATGAAAAAGAAGCAATAAGTTCGGAAGAATAGAAGGAGTTGGAGAGACGTCAAAGTTATAGTCATATTACGTGACTATATATCATTCATTATTAGTAATAAAATGAAAATTTGTGCATTTTTCTCCTCTGTCTTTTTTTTTTAATTTAATTCTTAAATTCGATAATTCAAATAACTGGTGCGTTTGAAATTGTATAGAAAACGCGAATATTATATTTATTTGTTTGTTTATTTATTGTGGAAGAAACTTAAAATGTAATCAATGTAGAAAATAGTTTCTGAGATAATTCCAGGCACCGCAGTCTTTTAAGAATATATTACAGCCAAAATCATTCTATTTTTAAAGTGTGTATCGTTCTTGTTGATTGAGAATGGCAATGATAAAGATTTTGAGATATTCAACCAGCATGAACCTATTTCAAAGAAAGAAAAGAAGGGATTATTCATTTTTTTAAATAACATATGCCATCCCATAATCTCTTTTTCCTTAAATACTAAAAATCCACACATAGTATTTACTGAACGGCAAGTCTATTATAGGTATATGACATATCATGAAGAAGGGATAATAGTTTTAGTTTGATTAATTGATGTTATGATTGACTTTTATGGCACACCAACAAGTCTCGGGTTATTGTATGCCAAGATGGTAGAAAAACGCGTTTAATGTACATCTATGTTAAGACTTTTGCATAGTTGTTTCTAAAGATTTTTATGGTATGTCAAGTTATATTGAGTTATTTTATGCTGAGGGGTTAGGGAATTGTGATTCCTTGTGTGATTGGAGGTAAAGGGCCGTAAAGCTGCTGTTTTGAGGAGCGACGCTTCCTGGATTCGTTCAAAAAATACTTATATGGTTCTCATTTAGGTTTTTCTGCAAAGTGTTTTACTTGAAGTTCCAGTCACGGATACAGCTAAGAGGTAGGCCTATTTCAGAGAGATCTGATTTCAATATCTTCGTTAAACTATCTATAGAAGTATACACTTTCCCTAGGCCTATGTTGACATCCCTTTCAGTAGATGAGATATTTCTACATAAGTATAAATCTGGTTTACTAAATGCAGAGGAGACAGCACTATTTTATAAAAAAAAAAAGCATGAATACTCTTTTAGTTAAGCTCACTTAGAGACTAATGCTTCCTCTTACCTGATCCTGGATATATATATATATATATATATATATATATATATATATATATATATATATATATATATATATATGATGACCTTTCTTGATCTGTCCCTGGTCATCAGACATATGGCTCCGATTTCAACTTACTAAACGTCAACAAATCTCACATCGAGTGACTTCGGGGAGAGGCAATTCTATAAGAAAGCTCTAATGCTCAAATTAAACTACACAGTGTCTTTAAATTGAATCTGAAATAAATTGGCTTAAAGCTACAAAATCCCAATGCTGAATAATACATAAATTGTACTGCAAACTTGTTATTAGTAAACATACAATAAATATGTAAAGACAGTTGTTCTATACTTTTAAGATGATATGCATACGAAATCTTCAGTTCACGTCAGCCAATACATCGCTTAAAAAGAATTCTTTTGATTGGTTACTTGGATGTTTGGTCTGTGTTTTTTGGCATATCAACCGTTGTGGGTTATTTTATGCCAAATCCTGTTTTTATAAATATGATTTGTAACTGAATAGCTATTAGTTAACTTTATTTTGAAACTGATTGTTCGAGATTATTTGTTAACACACAGTTGAATAATTTCTCTAAGATTAAAAATTCTGTTTAATATTAATCATTTGTTTGTACACAATTAAATGATTCCAAGTTTTGCGATTGTGATATTAGTAATCCTACTTATGTATCCAAGGAAATATAAATAATTTTCACACAACTGTATGTTTTCAAAGGAATAAAAAGGATTCTCCTGAGTAAAGGTTTGGACAGTTATATTCTACTTATAGATTGGTTTGGCTTGTTTTGGTTTTTATGACATATCAATCATTGTAGGTTATTTAATGCCAAATCCATTTGCATACATATTGACAGTTCTATTTCAGATAATGCAGTTTAGCTCATGTTCACAGTTTAAATGTCAAAAACACGTCAAGTATGTACAGTATTTTGTATTTTGAAGATAATATTTTTAAACAAGCCTCAGCTTTTTCTTTGCACTGAGTTAATTCGTTTGACTAAATTTCAATCAATTCAGTTTAGCATATCTACAGTCTTTCGTTTACACACATGTTGCATATTGGCCCGTAGCCGAGCTGTCAAAATAAGAAATGCACCAGTGTAAATAACAGATGATTACGGTCGAAGATACCATGGGATAACGTTAACTGTCGATGGGTTGAATTGAGTGCAAATTTAACGCTCACAAGAAGCAGGTGGACGGAGAATAATTATATAACCCGGTGTGACATGAAGTTCAGATCAGTTGGAGAGAAGATTCTTGAATGAGAACCATGTCTCAGCAGAGACTGCGCCCCCAGTTGAGCAGCCCAGGAGACGAGAAAGAAATGCTGTTATAGCCAGAAGAGTTGGTGGGGGTCAATATGTTGCAGTCTTTGATCAATCTCCAACTCACCTCTCTCACACAACCCTTCCGAATAAAGTGAGAGGTATATTTTTTTCTAAAGAACTGTGTCTCGTCTTTATTGTGTCATCGTTATGTTTCTGCATGTATATGTGTATAGTTGCATATGTATCATGTGGCTATACGACACACGGTCATTGTTTTGTTTTTGTTTTTGTTTACACAGAGTTAAATGTGAAAACCGTTAATTTCAAACAATTCAGTTAAGCGTAATTACAAATTTTAGATCTACTTGACCCATAAACAGAAACCACTCAGGTGTTACCACTCCTTGGAGTGATGGCAATGAAGGGGTACTTGGCATCCCCCAAAGCTTCAGCATTACTAAAGCCTCACCATGAGATTGTTTAGTGTCATATCCAGAATACTCATTGGGGAGGGAGATCATACCCTTCTGCAGAGATGCGAACGGTGTTTTCTGCAGCCCTTTCCGACTGGTAATATAACTCCAGGTCAGAATGAATCAGAAAAGAAACCAATGAAGGGGTACGGTTTTATAGCACAGTAAGGCAACAACACGTAAGTATAAAAATATAATCAGGTTCTTTTCTTTTTCTTTTCTTAACCAAGATGTACGGATGAGTGAAGGAAGAGAGTCGAAAATGGCTGAGCTGCAAACTCACCGCGTCCGCGGAACGAATCTTCTTTTTCTCTCCCGTCTCTTCAGGTCAAAATCTTGCTGGTTATATAACATCCTGGACACCCACGCAAGTTCTCGTGGTCGCATCCCCCAGCTTACCACATACACGTTTCCCGTAGAGATGCCTCCTTTTAGCATGCCATCCATGCAAATTCATGTGGTCACGCCTCCAGCCTGCGACCTACGCAATGCTCGTAATCACACTTCCATAACACAATTTACACAGTATTTATACCGAGAAAGCCTGGGTCCTGTTTACTTTAGGTATCATATGCATTTCCGCCATTGCATCGACAGATGTCAAAGGGTACTTGAAATCAATATTCAACATACTCTACATTCTTCAAAGCTACCTAACTAGAGCCTCATTATCACATGGAATTTAACGTCATACTTAGGGAACTTATTACGGATTTACGCCAGTTCAAAGATGCAGTCGGCGTACACTACAGCTGCAATCGACAGACATACCAAATAGTAAAGAACTGGAAATAGAAATTGCATAATAAATACATGGAACATAGCCAAATTCGAATACGTAAAATATACGGATATGTGAAATGTTCATATGCATAGGAATCCCGAAACACTGACAACTTTATTTAGTTCAGGTACGAAACTTTTATTAACTTTTTTTGACTATGATTTATGGAGGTGCCCGTGGTATAATAGTTATTGTCGTAGGAAATGGACACGGCGACACGAGTTCAAATCCTGTACGAGAATGATTGCATTTCACATAGCACTAATACCCGTGGGAAAGGTATGAATCCAATTATTCCCCTTCCAGCTATGGGTTAATAGTAGGACAGACTAGGTTCTTCAGCCTTGGTGAGGCAACTAGTCTAGGAGAAGGAAAACTCTGAATTCAAACCTGTTAAACTTTGCTTAAAAATTGACCTTGTGTCATATCCTGCCCGAGCGGAGGGGTTGGTAAATTGGATTAACTTTTTTTGACTTTTAGTTTTTTCAACACGAGAGAGAGACACAATTTTTTCAATGCTGACTGTTCCATCTGACCCAACAACGCGCGGCGAATCCCGTAGCACACAACTGGACTGGCCTCGTCCAGATGCGAAAATCAACTCGCTTCGTCCAGCCACAAATCTCAACTAACTGCTTTTTTTTTCAAAATCACTAAGAATCCCAGCCCATCATTTCCGGGCATGACACCATTCACACCCTAGTCTCATTTCCTATCTGGGGGTTTTATTATGACATCTGTGATTGTTACATCCTCCGCGCACGAGCGTGAATACCTGCGCTCAATGTGTGTACCTGCATGTGCACTAAGCCGAATAGTTCTAAGCCTTACTAAACCGAATGATAAGATATAACCAACGAAAAATGATAATATAAAAAAAATCATTCCGCAATTATATAACATACAGTTACAAAGAAACGAATGAAGGGAACATGAATATAATGACTACATCAAAGAAATAAAATCCCACCAAGTGGTTTTGTGCTGCAGAATATGCATACTGCACCTTTGCAGAGGGATAAGAATTCCCCAACGAGTATCCAGAAGAAGGCACTAAACACTGATGGTGAACCTCCTGTATATGCTTGAGCTTTGGAGAATGTGGAGTACCACTTCATTGCTATTACTCTCAGGTCAACCCTGTCTCGGAGTGGCAACAATTGATAGGATCCAATATATGGCTCAAATAAGACTTTTTACATTTAAATTGTGTATGTCGATATTTAAACTATGTGTAAACAAATGACTGATCCTAAACTGAATTATTTGAAATATTTGAACATTTACCTGTGCGTAAATTAATAACTGATTTTTAATTGAATTGTAGTGAAACATAGCAATACTTGGAACTTGTTAACTTTATTGACATGCTAAATTGAATTGTTTAAAATAGAACTGTTTGATCATTTAACTGTGTTGTGTGTAAACAAAGGACTGATGTTCAATTGAATTGTTTAAGGTAAATATCAATACCTGAAAACATTTAACTGTTTTCAAACAAATGATCATTAGTAAATGTAATTTATATTAGATAGAAATAAGGGGAATCATTAAACTGTATAAAAAATCAAAACATGTTTAAAAATGTTATCTAAATAATGTGTTCAGAAATCATATATTTAATATATATACTAAAAAGATTTGGCATTAAATAACCAACAATGGTTGATATGGCAAAAAAATAAAAATAACCAAAAGTTAAGCTCATTATTATATTTTCTACTATCCATCCTTTCGGCTCGATTATAATTTGCTGACTATATCCCCTGAACAGCAGTAAGTGTACCCAGCCCCACAAAATGGGTTGTCTTGGTTATGACATTAAACTGCATCTGAGGTGGAGGCTCAAGAATTGGATATCTGGAGAAGGTGATGCAACGCTTCATTCTATTACTCTTAGTTCTAATGTATCATGGAGTGGTTGTTGATGTTAAGTTTCCATCTATGGGTCAAATAGTTTGGTTTAAAATTGTTCCTATTCGATAAAACGGTTCGAAAAGGAAAAAAAGAGTTTTAAGATACAACTACACAAAAAATGTAATTATGACCGTAGCATGAACGGAATTTCTTACCCTCCGGTCATGAAATAACCCAAGATGGATAAAAACTCCGTAAAGATCAATTAAAAAAATCAATCACTTATCTAGTCATTAACCTTTAAGTTAGTCAAAGCACAAAAGCGGTTAAATGAAACACGGTCGAAAGAAAAGGACGCTCTCTGATATCGCCATAATGTTTTAATTTCAAATAAAATATAACTTACAATTATGCAGCTAATGACAGCTTAAGGGGCACTAACTGAAACATAAATTTAGAAAGAAAAACTTTTGATATTTTTTAAAAATTACGGTGATGATCAGTACCTGCGGAATCCTGCACTATCACTATAGCCCACAATACTCTGCCTATATCCACAGCAGATGTAAAAAAAAAAAAAAAAAAAAAACACATAAAGAGGTGTCCCGGGTATGACATCAACCTGCATCTCCTCTTAAGATTGCAGTACTAGAGATCTGAGAATGGGGAGTATTCCTTCATTACTGTTATTCACAGGTCCCCACTAACACGCAGTGTCATTGCCTGTTATCGTTCCATCAGTGTGTCAAATACATCGGTTTAAAAATTAATTTTGTTCTATGGGACTGTGGGAAACAAAACTCTCAAGAAATAACTACAGAAAAAAAAAAAAACGAAAATATGAACGTTTAATGAATGCAATTTCCTAACCTCGATAAAATCAACCAGAAAATGCTTGCAGTATCTTGATTCTTATCCCCGACAGAGGAGTAAGACTTTCCTTACCGAAAAGCAAGTCCTACTTACGAGGATCATTAAAGAAGTTTCCAGACAATTTTTGGTATGGGCACTTTCATTGATAATACACATATGAAACTCTAGTATCCTTTAAAGTAATCTCCTCCGGCTGCAATGCACTTGTTGGACCGTTTCAGCAACTTCTGGAAGGCCCCATGGAAGTCCTCTTGTGTGAGCGTATCAATGACCTTCGTCACAGCCTCTTTTATCTCCTCAATTGTCTCATAACGACAGCCTATGAGCTTAGGGAATAACCATAAGTCACAGGAAGCAAAATCTGACCTATAGGGAGGGTGAGGAACTGTCTTGATGCCCAACTTGGTCAAACAGTTTGTGACAAGGATGGAGTTGTGGACTGGTGTATTGTCCTGGTGGAAATGCCACTGACCCGATTTGAAGAGTGCTGGACTCTTCCGACGGAATCTCTTCCTGAACTCCCTTAAAACCTCAACATTGAAACCCTAACGCTAACCCTTTGGCCAATCAACTCTGGTGTATTGACTTCCTTACTCCTCCCACACCTCTCATCATCCCTTACAGACTCCCTGCCTGCCTTGAATCTCTTATGCCGCTCAAAAACCGATGACTCATTCATGCAAGATGGTCGAAAAGCAATCTGAAGTATTCTGTGGCATTTTTCCAAGTTTAAAATTTAATTTTATTACATATCGTTCTTCTAAAGCGTTAGATTGCATTTTTGAAATTTACCAGCTGTGACAACCAGCTTTAGTAGGGTGTATTCCCATTGCTGTTGTAGCTGTTCATTTGAATCTGAAATCATAAAAGGTAATCAGTCATCTGTTAAGATGTATAGCAATAACATACTGAATTTTCAAGAATCTACGACAATTTTAAATGACTGTACAAAAAAAGTCTGGAATCTTATTGAATGTACCACATATAACACAATACTGGCTCACATGATGAGGTCACAGTTCTTGAGATTAGTACAGTGTGAAGTTTTTCTTCCTTAACATTATCCTCAGATCTACTCTGAACTGGAGGGTTAGTACCTGCTTGAGTCTCATCAATGAGTCAAATAGTTATGCTTAAAAATTACTTGTATTCGAGAAGATCATGTGAGATAAAAACCTTCAAAAATATCTGTTCAAAAGAAAGTAAATAGGAAAGTTCAATGAACTCTTTTCCTTATCCTCTAGGCATAAAATAGCCAGAGACGGCTTGATGTGTTTTAAAGATCAATCAATGAATCAATCAATCATTACTTGTGACATCTTGTTTGCTAGCATCTCAAATGAATAAAACATCTTTATCTGTCATATTTAACGAAACACACACACACACACACTCAGATACATACATTTAGAAAATATTTTCTTTGATTTAAGCTATTTTGGAATAATAATGCTTTTCGTTTTTATTTAGATAATTTGATTTGATTTCTTTTCTTCATACTTAAACAATCTTTTTTGTAGTATCACACGGTTTTACAATTTTATTTTATTTTTTGGAACTTTCTAGATTTTGCTTAATTTGACCAATAAACCAAAAGCAAAACTACCCATTGAGATCTGATCAGCCACAGCATCAATGATCAAAGATAACAGCCTTACTGTAGTACTACGACACCAAATATGAATTTAGTGAAGTGTTACCGGTCGCGAGTCGAAGGTTGTAACACAACGCCAATCAAGAAAACTTCGTTGGTTTCAGGATATGACAGTTTATTTGCTACTACACTTTCACGATATTCGTCGAAAAGAGGGATAAATTATAGAAATTACAACATCCCATTAGATATACACGTAGATGAAGGAGTGAGAGGCGAAAATATTGACAGATACATGGTTATTATGATTCTCACACTGCACGCTTCTTGGGCACACGCGCCGTCGGCTGCAGCAGACCAGCACCAGAGCCTCTTCGTGATCATCGTCTCCAACCCCCTTTTACTCCGACTTTAAGTCCGACTGTGACTTCTGCCTCTTCGAATCTCCTTATATATTTTCATCAAATTAATCTTTAATCAATGCTTTAATCAGTCGTTATCACAAAACCTTTTTGGTGATACGTCATTGCAAAATTTCAGCTATTTCTTATTATCTTGATATTTTCCTTACAACTGATTCTAAAAAAAAACTTGTCGATCTTGTTTTGACGTGAGTTGAACTGTCTATGCAAACAAGATGTACGCATGCTCCAACCTTTCCAAATCCGAAAACCTACGACTATGAACTCAAAATTAGCTTGAACATAATTTACTACAAAAAAATTGCTAAAATCCCTGATTATGTTGTATTACTTGCCAAGCATATTTTAATATTAACACGATTACCTTGTGGTTATCAAGCTTGCGGCCAAAAAATGTAATTATATTTGAATTTTGGTTACTAAACTGTTTTATTATGAAAAGACAGCTGATTTAATTCGGTTGAAGTTCACCTTAATGGAACATATCCAATGAGAATCGGGTTCCTATTCTCACAAATATTTAATTGAAGACAATCACAAAACTGCAGAAGCCAGATGCTCTCTGCCTGTTTGTATATCTTCTGTTCATATCTATCAACATTTTAAACATTACCGTTAAGATATTCTTTGCTAGAAAACATTTAGATTTGAAGATAAGTTTTTTCCGAATCTAGGTCATATTGAACAGCATATTCAATGTCACTATTCTTATGTATATATTTTTTATAATTCCTCTGTGTTTCATTGTATCCTTGAAGGATTTCGTGACAGTTTTCAAAATCCCAAAAGGTTTGTTAATTTTAGTCATTTCCTTGATATCCCCCAAAAAGGTTTTTTTTTCTATAAATCGGATATTGATTTTCATTGGTTCTTCCGTATGTTGATCGCTCTTTCTAAAATTAAGATTTAAGTGACTTCCACAATACGGTATTTTTTACAAATACATATAATTTAATTTCATGGTTTCCTCTTTGTTTTGTTTTTTCTCAAAATGTAAAATTTTTCATGTTCTCTCCCACTTTTTTCAAATAAATAAATAAATACATACAGACATATATATATATATATAATTTACTTCGTGTATTTCGGAATGAAAAGTACTCAATGTCTTCTGCGTTCATGAGGCCAAGTCTAGAGCTAATGTGGTAGCACTCTTCCATCTATCTCTCTCTCTCTCTCTCTCTCTCTCACACACACACACACACACAAACCTCTCTCTCTATATATATATAGGTATGTGTGTGTGTGTGTGTGTGTGTGTGTGTTAATGCTAGAGAAAAATGCAAATAATTTAGAAAGCATGCATATATAAAACATGGAAAAAGAGGAGATTCAAAGGATATACTTATTTCTGCACAAATAATATGTAACGGTTCGGTTTTTTTAAACTATCTACAGATCTTTTTAAGTACGTGATATTATGTCTCAGCTTAAAAAGGTTTACAGATGAAAAATGAAACGAGAAAATGCTTAGTATATTATTATTATCATTAATAACATTCAGTTTCAATTTTCATCTTTTAAAATATAATCTATATGTTTTATACATATATATATATATATATATATATATATATATATATATATATATATATATTTCTAAATTATCCAGTTCCGAGTTTGAGTCTCCATTTAATTGCACTATATACATATATATATATAACACCAAAACAAATACGTTTTACTCTAATATATATATATATATATATATATATATAAAGTATATTGTTTAAAACATTTCATGTATTTTTATAACCAAATTAAGCCATTTTCTTTTTTACTACTTAAAACCATCTCCGATGAGATTCTTTACTATTTTTGCTACCCAGTGAACGAAAGGAATTTGATACTTTGATGGATACTAATTGATTCTTTACAGGTTTATTAAGCCTCATTAAATGGCGCAAAAGCAAAATGTTTCTTCGGAGCAGTGGTCGTATCGATACTGCTATATGGATGCACAACATCGACGCTAAAAAAAAAAAATAACGGATGGAGAAAAAAACTATACGGCAATTACACAAGAATGTTGCGAGCAATATTTAACAAGTCCTGAAAGCAACACCCCACAAAGCACCAACTATACGGCCACCTACCTCGCATCATAAAAACTATCCAAGTTACACGAAACAGACACGCAGGACACTGCTGGAGAAGCAAGGACGAGCTCATAAGTGATATACTCCTATGGACCCCCGCATATGGCCGAGCAAAAGCAGGACGACCCGCTCGAACATACATATAGCAGCTATGCAAGGATACGAGATGTAGCCCTGAAGACCTGCCACAGGCGATGAATGATAGGGAGAAGTGGCGAGAGAGGGTAGGGATATCCGTGCTGGCCGTACGACATGATAATGATGATGATAGAAGAAAATAAATGGGGTCAGATATCAAAACCCCGAATCGACTACTGCCAACCAAACCAAACATATAACACTAACAAATCCCACATCCCCATAGTTGTACGTGTTAAGGTGCCGTCAATAAGTCAAGTTAATCTGTTTAAAAATATTAGTACTAGAAAGGAATTTTTGATACAATAAAAAAAGAAAATTATTTGTATTTAGAATAGTTACTTGAAGATGTAATTGTTTTCTTATTCTTTTGAGGCAAATTTTAACCTAGAAGAGAGTTTGGGTGTTATTTTTATTCTGCAGAGGATTTTCTTCAGTACAAATATTATTTTGAGATCAATGAGTTGTCTATCGGATTTCGATTATAGACTGCGTTGCAGTGTCGGAGTAGTACGTGGTCGAATTGTCTTGTCTTCCATATTTCTGGGAGAATCTCTTCAAGCCCTGCGGCTTTCGTATTTAAATTTTTTCTAAGAACTGAGTCGAGTTCTTCTTGAGTGAAAGGTCCTAGTTTAATGTCCAATTGCTTACTAATAATTCTGTTGATTGGTTCATGTGTAACTTTCGGTGGGTTTCCTTGTACATTTTCGAAATTTTGTTTCCACAGTTTTATTCTTTCTTGTTGGTTTGTAGCTTTCAATTTAGCTTTGGTTGCGCTCTTCCTTCTACTCACTTCGTTTATCGTTTGCCTGGCTATCCTAGATTGCCTATCTTCCACTGAGTCTCTAATCTTATCTATCTGATTTTGTATGTATTCTGTCTGTTAGATATATGCTTGCTCATTCATTTTGTGCCTTTTTTAGTTTTAGGGCATTTATGTTTGTTGGTTTCTTCCTATAGCATTTGGAGGCAGTTTTCACGTCTGCACGTTTTTCTCTAACAGCTAACGTTTCCCATGGGACTCGATATTTAGTTCTAGGTTTTGTTGGAATACAAATCCCTGCTGCCTCTATGTGTGCGTTGATTAAATTCTGATATTCGTCATTTGGGGTACGTATTTCTGTCTTCTCCTGTCGTGTCACGAATCTGTTTCTGGATTCTAATACATATTTACCTCTAATATCTTTGTTGTTAAGAAGGGTCCAGTCATAGTGTTTGGTGGTCGCTGTTCATGTGGTGTTTTTTCATAGGCTTAGTCGTTTTTTTTTTTTTTGCCGTGACTATTCAGTGATCGGAGGATACACCCTCGAAAGAGGACTACGCCTCGCAGTTTACTGCGCTATTTTTTCATTTCTTGTTTATAAAGACGTATCTATGCTTTATTATTGTTCACGTGAGTGTAGGTCTCTTTTGAAAGTTTGTATTGAGGCATGTTAATCTATTTTCTATCATGAAATCTATTAGATGTTGTCCATTCCTATTTGACTTGTTGTGTAGGCTGTATTTGTTGTTTCTGTTTTCCCGATTTGGGCATTCATGTCTCCGCCAATGACTAGAACGTTGTGTTTCGGAATGCTACGCACTAGAGAGGATAGCTCATCGTAGAAGGCGTTGAGTTCAGTTTCTTCACTAACATTGGTAGGTCTGTAGCAGAGATGATTGTTGCTCTGGGATTGACATTAAAAGTAGCTGCCATCATCCTAGGTTGTAATCTCTCAATGCTATTAAGTGATTTTAATGCTCTTGGTCCTATAAGTATGACTACACCTCCTACCGTGGAATTGACTGAGTTTTTCCATGCTGATACAGGGAGTAGCGTCGATCCATTGCCCGTATCGTAATATTTGATATCCTCGTTGTGCGTGTATCTGTGTTCTTGTATGCATATTATGTCTATCTTATGTTCTACGGCCGATACAGTCAGCTCCGGTAGTTGACCTATTCTATTTAAAGTTCTAACGTTAAATGTCGCTATTTGTATTGTTTGTTTGCATTTTAGTAGTTTTTCTTTTTTGTTTGAGCTCTGTAGCTGATTTTCGAACCCTGAAGCCAGGGCTCCAACCTCAGCTGGACGCGCCCTTTTTTACCCGCGCGAAGAGCGATGCGGTTTATGGATGTGTTTTGAGTGTGGTTCATGGTTATCTTTCGATGGCTGTTTTTATTCTCATCTATAGAAACCACTCTTATAGATGAGCTGCAGTAGTCCCCCGATCGGACCTGAGCGTTGAGCCGCGAGACCCAGATGTACCGGACAAGATTAGGCATTGCATTTGGCCGTCAGAGGGTTTATTCGCATACCTTTACGTCCATCATTCTGCTTCCCATGTGTACGTAGCTTAGTTAAAAGTCGAAGTCTAAAGTATATTTATAAGAGATTTTTTTGTATATATTCACCTGTCTTCTGATATTTGCCTTAACATTTTTTTTTGCATTGGGGATTTCTTTACTTAGGCTGTTTTTTTTTTTTCAAAACTACAATGGTGGGGATTCAAAGCTTTTAGAAAAGCTTTTAAAAAACCATGTACCGAGCGCGCTAGCACCTTTGATTTGGGATCTCGGTAAAATTGTCTTTACATTTAAAACACACTGTACAAGCGGCAATTTACAAAGAAAACAGCACACAATTTTGTAAATTTTTTTTTTTTTGTATTTTAGATTATTAAGACTTCATCATCATCATCATCATGTCGTGCTGCCAGCACGGATATCCTTGACCTTCTCTCGCCACTTTTCCCTATCGTTCATCGCCTCCGGCAGGTCTTCTGGGTTACATCCTGTGTCCTCACATAGCTGCTGTATGTAAGTTCGGGCTGGTCGTCCTGCTTTTGCTTGGCCATATGTGGGGGTCCATAGGAGTACGTCACTTACGAGCTCGTCCTTGCTTCTCCAGCAGTGGTTTGAGTATGAGTCATGGTTATCTTTCGATGGCTGTTTTTATTCTCATCTATAGAAGCCACTCTTATAGATGAGCAGCAGTAGTTCCCGATCGAACTGACAATCCTGAGTGTTAAGCCGCAAGACTCACACGTTCAGGAAATATTAGGCATTGCGAATTCGAACACCTTCACGTACAATGACAATATATTGACCAGTTTTGGACTCTTGGATTCTGGTGGCACATGGATAGTTCTTCATCACTGGCGTTCTCCTCTATCGTTTAGTCATTAATGGATTAAATAAAATTTAGGTAGGTCTACAACTGGGGAGGGTGACAATAGTCATTTCGTTAATTTTTGGGTTTGTTTTGTTTTGTTTTGTACCTTTTACATTTCAACGTTGTTCTGGGTTTCATACAGATGCTTTCTATCGAGGAGATGTCTTCCAGGACTATTAGTGTTATATTTTGACCTTCAACCCGGCCCAAAAATGCTATTCCAAGGTGATACACCGGAAGGAAGTGACACATTACAATGTCCAGTAATCGAAAGAGATCGCCTGGACAGATTAAGGCTTATGATATGGGACAAGATGAAGGTCCCATTGTGCCACTACAGTGATGGACCGGAAGAGAGTAACCTCTGAACTGCATGACAGTTATTTCCGCTTGATGACGATTAAACATTCGATTACAAAGATCCAGTGGGCGATCGTGTGGGCGTTGAATTATTATATAATTGAGTTGAGTTGGGTCCCAGAGCAGTTGCCAGCAGACTCCCAGACAGCTAGAGACCAGATGTAGTAGGAAAAGCCACACCCGACCGAGGGGGCCCTCGGAAAGCCCCGATGGAGTTGACCCCAACATCAGGAGAACAGGAAAGACACAACGTGACGGTTATAACAGTGGGGCCAAAATATGAAGTTTATGTTCGGTCTCCAGCACCCTCTCACATGCAAACCTTGAACAACCCTTTCGAACCCTTGCAATAAAGTGAGAGGTATATATGTTGTTAAAGAAGTCCTTCTTGCGTCTTTGCCCTTGCGTCTGTTTAATTATTGTGTCGTTGTGGTGCTGTAGATGACTATACAACATTAGAAAACAGTCGTGTTTCCCGAATAAAGCGCAAGAATTCAAGAATCATTTTCGGTGCTTGATACATGCAAATTTGGTGGGGTTATGCTCACTGGGTGTTTTTTTTAAAGATAGGCTGCTGCTTGAGGAGCCAGTGTCTTACACCAAGTACGAGACTGTGGCGGACACGTGCGCTGCCGGCAAGCAGCCGAGGGGGACAAGGTCCGTCTATTATCAAAGGTAAAGCCCAAGTGAATTAAAAGATCTGTTGGTGAAAGAGTGGAAAAATCATGCCAATAAGGGACACTTGGTCTACCCCACCAGCAGCTAGAAAGAAGGACGTCTTTCTAGTCTGAGAAGTCACTGCTGAATATGAAATAATTTTTTGTTGTTCCAATAAATCTGTTTTCAGGTATGCGTGGATTTCTCTCCCAGTCAGAGGATTCTGGGAACTGCCACACCCTTTGATTCATGTTATTTATTTGTTTTTTTAACCCCTACACCATCAACCCGGGTAAAAGTGAACTTGGAAATAATGACAATGAGGAAGTACTCTATATTCACCTGATTGCTAGAATGGAAGACTGATATTAAATGGAGTTTAGTGTCATACCAGGACACTCCTTTAGTTGTGTAGAAGGGTCTAACTTTTCTGCAGAGTATACATTAGCGTACTCTATGAACCGCTAATAGAGTATGAGTTTGGGGATATATTAAAGTTCATATTTTTCTTAATCTTGGAAATGTAGATCTATAATTTTTTCATCCATTTATTCATTGATCCAATCACACTCACTCTCTCTTTCTTTATATTTCTCTTTCTCTCTCTCTCTTTCTCTCTCTCTCTATATATAGATAGATAGAATCAGTTGATTTTCATTGTAAATTAAAATGATTTTGTTTTTGTTCGAAAAAGAGGCTCCGAGAGCCAAACGAAGATTCTACATATTTTGAATTCCTTAACCAATCAGCGTATTTAAATAGAACTCTGGATCCTCTGTGAATTTTGCAGACGACAATTTTTTTTTACTTCGTAAGTTTGAAGGCTCAAAACTCTTGGCAATTTAAGTTTCGTTTCCCTCCCAAGTTATAAAACAAACTATAAAAATATATCTAATAACCGGATTGAACGGCACAAGGGCCTAACGAGAAAACAAGTATTTTTAAGTTTTTCCCTTTCAATAAGTGACATAGCAGTCAACAGTGGCAACGATACAGATAAGGAATTACAGCCAATTTATGAGCATTTAATCGGAAAGATCCTTTAGTCGTTTTCGGCAACTAATCAGTCTAATATGCATTCAAAATCAAAAAAAAGAAAAACGAATATTTTTGTTCAACAGGTATATGGAACATATCAGGCGTTGATTATGAAACAAGTGTATATTATTTTTTAAGTCTACTAAAGTGGTAGATGTAGGAAAATATTTCAATTATTTATTATGTATAGAAAATTTTAAGCCTTTGAATGAAACACCAGATTTTACGAAAGTGTAAAAAAAAGTCAAAGCCTTTATTTAACAGAAGATTTTATAATGGCACGCCAAGCCTACAGCATTACTTAACTCTGAATGTTCTAATAAAACTACCTGTACGAGAGTATAATTTTTTTATGTTAAAAAACGTTGCAATTACCTAAAGGGATTGATCACTAACATTCGTTAAAACCTATTCAACTTCGGTAAAGAAATGTTTAATGCAAATCCTGGTAAAATTATTTGCTTTTAAGGGCTATATTTTTATTAAAAAACCTGTAGAAGCCACGTGATACACCCATTTCTACTTCATCACACACACGCGCGCTCATGCAGAGAGAGAGAGAGAGAGAGAGAGAGAGAGAGAGAGAGAGAGAGAGACACACACATACATACACACACACACACACATATATATATATATATAGTGGTGTTTTAGGTGAGGTGGGTGTATAAAGGACATGGTGATCGTTAATATAGCGCTAAAGTGAATCTTCTTTCGGTAGTAAAGAAACTAGGGGTGCTTATGTGTTAATAAAGAATCTGTTTAGAAAACTGCACGTAGCTCATTGACATGCGCGTCAGGTTAAATCTGAAATGATCGGTAAAACATATATGTACACATGCATGTATACAATGAGCTTGATCTTGCACAGAATCGTCAGAATGGGACAGGCAAAATTAAGAGAGATTCACTGTAATTGTGAAATGTTTGCAATTCTTGCCTACAAAGAATCGCACAGATATCTTCCACTTAAATAGAGAGCTCGATAGATAGATAATTTTGTGAAACACATTTCGTTGTTTTATTTATCATCATCCTGTTCCATTCTTTCACTTTCAGTAAACACAAACATACAAATACAAAAGTAATATATATATATATATATATATATATATATATATATATATATATATATATATATATATAATTCATGGAATTAGACTGAGACCCCTGGGTGTCATGGAGTTTTTTTTCAAAACAACCATCATCAGAGAGTTAAGAAAATTTTCTTAACTGCCTGATGATGGTTGTTTTGCAGTCTAATTCCATGAATTATATATATATGTATATATATATAATTATTCTTCTTATTCTTATTCTTCTTCTTATTATTATTATATAATACCTCTATCCTAGATATTGAGCACTCTCCATATTATATTGCATTTGGTTCGACACAAACCCACAAAGTGATTTACTGACAACCAACACTGTTATAATATATATATATATATATATAGAGAGAGAGAGAGAGAGACATAGATAGACATAGACAGAGATAGAAATAAATAGATAGATATCTTAATATAAAATCATTCACCAATTTCTCAATCACTTTTTTATAGACAATTATTTATTTTCACATTTGCGAATATATCACTGTAGTTTTAACTGGTGTTGCTATTGAACTCTGAGCACTAGAATATCATTAGATATCTTGCTATTTCAACCTACAATTAGTATTTCAATATTCAATGAGTATCACCGTAACCTTCACTTTCTACTGGTTCTTCAAATCCCTTACGTGATCCTGTTTTTTTTTTATCTTAAACTGCATTGACTTTTAGTTTATTGTCCGCTGGAGTGATAAAATCTACTAGATCACAGATTCTTTCTTTGTTAATTAACACAAGATTGATAAGTCCGGCCTACGTTTGGGGATCAGTTTATACCTGAAAAACTAAGAAAGTTGTAGGTGTTTCCTCGTGGTGTAATGGTTAAAGCGGAGGACTTCGGAATCGTAGTAATCGAGTTCGAATTCTAGTCGCGCTATTATGTTCACGTTTGGACGAAGGTATGAACCCCCTTATCCTCACAGCTATGGGTTAAATAATACGACTATTGTTCTTCTTGAAGGATGGCTTTGGCATTAAATAACCTACAAAGGTTGATATGTCATGAAACAAAGAAACCAATCAGTCAATTGTATGCGTCTCATGTTTTTTTTTTTTTCAACAGACTCTAATCTCTTGCATAATTGACAATGGATTATCCTTCCCGCACAGTTATGTCTACTCTTGAAATCCTTTTGTGCAAGTTTGATGCAGTCATTTTTCATTTGATTATGCATTTTATCCCACATAACACACAGTAAACTTACACATCAATTTATATATATATATATATATATATATATATATATATATATATATATATATATATATATATTTGAATTTATGAGTAATCATATAGATGAATTTATTAAGATTTTCTCCGTTTGACGTACGGTCCTTTAATTTCCAACAGAATACATTGTTCCCAAGTGGTCACTCGACAATTACCATAGCTTAATCTTTTAATCATTATTCTCTCTTCCCTGATATATATTTATATATATACATATATATAAGAACTACTCGTTACGAATCTATGTTTGAATGCTGGGAAGCAGATATGTATAAAAAATAACATATTCTAACCTTTTCATCCTTTCGGTTTCTGAAACTAATTATTTCATGTATGGTTAATGCACAATCATAAAGGTGGCTATACGATAAAATATATATGGATGACAAGGTCAACTATTTTATATTAGAAGTTTCCGGGCAGTACTGATTTAAACAAATGTACAATATCGCGTATTACCATAAGGAAAAAATATGAGTGATTTTGAATAATTAAGGAGTGTAATAATAGGAATACAAATAGAACTACTATATATATATATATATATATATATATATATATATATATATATAAGGACTTTTCTTCAAGCGCTGATAAATTAATACGGAATGGAAAACAAATGGCATATTTCTCGAACGACCTTATCGTAGCTTGGAGGTGTCGGTGTCTATTGATAATCTCTCAGAGGCTGCCTTCCTTCCCAGCGTCCCTATGTTCAGGTTGCCTCTTATTGGATCCTAGACATTTATCGAACGTAGAGGTGAACTTCGAACGAACTTCTACATATCTATCAATTACCATAGGCTGGCATTTCAACATCGAAGCAACGTTTACCGCTTCACTAGACAGCGGTGCACAGTATCAGTGTGAAACTAAAGGCATTAGTTACACAAACACACATATATATAACCGACAGAGAGACTGACAGAGAGAGAGGCAGACAGACAGACAGACAGAGAAAGAGAAGGAGAGAGAGAGAGAGTGGGGAGAGATGATATGTGTGTATGTATATAAGCGTGTGTATAACCCAATAAATTCTTGTACATAAATATCCGTAGAGAAATACTTGCATCTATTATTATTTTGATTATAATGACAAACATCCTATATAATGAATTATCTCTGTATATAAAAAAGTGTTTGAGGTAGTTGGGTTTTATGGCATATCAACCTTTGTAGTTTATTTAATGCCCAATCTTGGTCATATATATACATACTGAATATACAAAATTTTAAAACGAATGGTTTGTAAAAAACATTTTAAACAGGCAGGAGATTATTTGTTTGCACACAGTTAAAAGCTTCCAGTACAACTACTCCTGACCAGGGGAAACCAGTGAGTAATAACTATGAAAGGGTACTCCACATTCCCCAAAGCCTCACCGTCAGATGGTTTATTCAAGAGATCATACCCCTCTGCAGAGATGTAGTCGGTGTATTATACAGCCCTAGCTAATATATATATAAAAGGATAGCTGTTCTTTATACTCTATGTGTATATAGGGAAGAGTAAGAAATGCTTATAAACATATAGATACTTATATGCACAAGCACAAACATACATACTTACATATATACATGCTTACATATATATATATATATATATCATCATCATCATGTCATATTGCTGGGATGGATTTCCCTGCATCTCTCTCGTGATTCGTCTCCATCATCCATCGCTTCGGGTAGGTCTTCTAGACTACATCATGTATCAGCGAAGAGCTGCTGTAGATAAGTTCTAGTTGGTTGTCATACACTTGTACGTCCGTGTGAAAGGGTCAATATGGGAACATCGCTAATGAGTTCATCCTTACTTTTCCAGTAGTGTCCAGCATGTCTTGACCGTCTTATTTAGATGGTTTTAGAGATGGGATGTAGGTGGCCTTACACTTGCTGTTTTGTAGGATATTGTTTCCAATATTTGTCTTATATAGCTTGTAGCATTCTTATACGATTCCTGTTTTGCTTTTTCTCCATATGCTTAGTCAGCGTTCATGTGATGCATCCATATAGTAGAATCGGCACCACCGGTGATTGGAAAAAAAATTACGTTTAATTTTATCGGATAGGTCTGACTTCTATGAGACTGATAACCTATCGATAGCAGTTCATGCCTTCGCTTGGTGCATATTGATATGGTTTTCAGTATATGAGATGCTGCTTCCGAGATGAGGGATTGTGTATTCGTCTGCAAACTAAAATACATATGTGTAGAAAAATATATGAATTAAAATCGGATCATCGTCATTGTGATTTGAATTATTTTGCACTCACATTCATATTTGTAATAATTTTTGATGGTGTTTACTGCTTAATGTAGTCTACTTAAACATCGCAATGAGATGAATTCCATTTGCATGATCGATTTCATATTAGGGCTAAAAATTCTGGTAAAGGTATGGACCTCTTTAACATCTCAGCTATCGATTAATAGTACCACTACCGATCTTCGTCAAGGATTGCTTTGACATTAAATAACCCACCTAGATTTGTTAACCCAGAAAACGAACAAAATTGGTTTTTACTGAGTGTTTTTCTTTGATTTCTTTATTTAACCGTATATACTATAGTATTTACCAACCCCTCCGCTCGGGCAGGATATGACACAAGGTCAATTTTTAAGCGAAGTTTAACAGGTTTAAATTCAGAGTTTTCCTTCTCCTAGACTAGTTGCCTAACCAAGGCTGAAGAACCTAGTCTGTCCTACTATTTACCCATAGCTGGAGGGAGAATAATTGGATTCATACCTTTCCCAAGGGTATTAGTGCTATGTGAAATGGAATCAGTCTCGTATAGGATTTGAACTCGTGTCGCCGTGTCCATTTCCTACGACGATAACGACTACACCACGAGCACCATATATTTAACCGTATATCAACCTTCTTGAATGATTTAATGCTAAAGCCGTCTTCGGAGAAGCACAGTACTGGTACCATTTAACTCAGATCCACTACATACGTGGTCACATAACCGCGTATCATTGCTGAGTTATAATTTGTAAGAGTATATTGGTGTGATCTTGGTATTCTGATACGAACGTATAAAGATATATGTACGGAATCATACATATATATATATATAGAGAGAGAGGAGCTGTGCATTAAAACTTAGATTCAAATTTAACGGTATGAGAAAATAACACTCGGAGCATACTTTCTTTAAGATGCTATCATAAGAAAGAGACAGGCTCTTTTTTTCCCCCAACTGTGTATCTTTTTTTCATACGCACTCCCATACGTATATATCTGTTATTTGTTGTATTTTGGATAATTTATTGGCAAAGTGCTCTAAAATTATTATCAAAATCCTGATTTTGATTGTTACAACGTGCAACTTCAGCTTTGTGGAAGTTTGAAAATTGCTAGTTTCACAATATTAAAAGAAAATATGGCTTAGCTTGAAACAGGATATTATCCAATTATTCTTGCAAACCATTTAAACCACAATGAATTTATTTCTGAGAAAGAGCTATATGAGCTAGAGAACTCACAAATATATATATATATATATATATATATATATATATATATATATATATAGTGTGTGTGTATGTGTGTGTGCATTTATACATTCCTACATACATATATATAATAAACGTGCTGCATTAAATTGTATTCTTATTTAGGCATGAATGTTCTACGTACGTGTGCTAATATATAATTCTTATCTAAATGCATTTATATATTAGTTTACGTGTGAGTCATAATTATATCTGCTTTTCTCAGTTTATTTTTTATGCATTCATTTTTATTTCCTTCTGTTTCTCTCTGTATAAAACACGTCTTTTATAAAAGGTTGAAATATTGAGTGTAATTATATGTTAAGTATGTTATAAGAGATGGAAAGTATGTGTAAGAATGTTATAAAAGGTAAGAATATTGAGTGCTCAAAAATCCGAGCATCTCAAACATTATGCGGATTAATAAACGTACACCAACAAACCGAAATATGTGTTTATATATATATATATATATATATAGAATACTTAGTCCAGTTAAACCGGAGTTAGGAGTAATTCCATCAGGACAAGAAAATATTCGTGAATATTTAGATCTTCCTGGTAAAGAGCTCAATGTATCAATTATACAGAGCAATATTTTCATTAAGAAAAAAACAACGAAACCAATCACAAAGGATTATAAATTTATTTCAATCCTGTTACGCATTTTTGAAATTTTCAAAAACACGAAAAAAAATTAACAGGACTTCATCAGATCAATTAGATAAAAAAAACTAGAGTAGACACATGAGAGTGGGAGGGGATAGAAGAGTGGGAGGGGATAGAAGAGGGGTGAAGAGTTATCTCTTCATTGAGCCCACTTCCGTTTTAAATTTAAATTTACGGTTGGCAATGTAGTACATTTATTTTAAAACAATTTTTTTAAAAAAATTTTTTCTATAGACTTAAATTCCAGATATTTCTAATTAGATTTAAATTTTAATTAATAATCTCACGTAAAGATGCAGTAATAGATATATTAAAACAAAAACAAATATTTAATTTACTTAAATATTTTAAAATTTCTAAAATTTCAAAATATCAGTTACATTTTTTATGCGTAGTACATATATATTATATGCTTTTTCATAATTTTCTATCTAATAATTTATTATATTTATTCTCAAAATTAACTCTCATTCTTAAATAAATTTATGCTTTATAAAAAAATTTTTTTTTTTTTTATGAGTGTGTGTATGTGTGTGTATGTGTGTGTGTATTATTTGAATTAACTTTGTTTTTATGTATTTGTATACATACTTGACGGCTTGAATCATATATCTAAATTGAGGTAATTAACTACTACTTAGCGATATAAAAGTGAAGCATGTCTCTTTATATTATCTAAATTCATTGATACGATCGCTTTTGTACGAATCGGTCTCTAAAATATAAAATGAAAAAGAAATGTATTTCTGATCTGTTATTTCCAATATCCAAGCAAGAAAAGAAAATCAATAAGATTTTTTTTCTCTCTCGATAACTCAGCAGAATGTTAAACGAAAAAAAAAAAAAAAAGAGAAAGAGGGAAAATCCCACCTTACTTGCCCCACTCCTTGTCTCATTTATCACTCTCTCTTTACCACTGCTTACTGAACCAGCCCAAACAAAAATTCGAAACCATACGGGTTTTTCCGCTCACATATACCCCTAACAAACAATTGCATTCACCGTGCCGGTGCATTCTCGTATATTAATACATTCGCTGGGATTCACCTCTACCCGGAAAGATCAATGCAGTTCAAACCGCTTGAAAAGATGTACGACTTCTGGTTCACAGCGGATATTCACATCCGACTTGGCGATTTTCGATCGATCAGAGTTTGTTTGTCGACTTGGTGTTGAAAGATTTATCTAAGATAGCAACCACATTTCTCAGCCTAACGCCTATCACAATCACTCGACTATTATTTCAGTATGAGTCTGGTGAATTAACAGGAAATTACAATATGGTTGTCTATCGTCTGCAACCTACGATTTGCAGACGTCACATATTGGAATTTTAAAATATGGCGGTTGGCATTGTCGGTCACTGTTTGCGTCGGCTAAGTCATCCTTTTTCATGCTGTTGTCTGAGTACAGCTCCGAATTATTTTTCTTGTAAACATTTTAACATTTTGTTCAACAAACTGTGACAACCAGGAACATATTTAATATTTTTCTTCATTTCGTTAGACTTTACGAACAAGATAGTCTGCTTTTCATTTTGACATTTATCAATAATCTGGTAAAAAAGTAATACTCGTTGTAGTTTTTCATGTTTTTCAGAAGTGATATTATTTTTTATAGAATTTTAAAGAATATTTTTCGGTGGTTATATGAGGTCATTGATCAACATGGGAACCAATAAATCAATCTTAGATATTTCTAGTTGATTTATTGATTTTAATATGTCACCCATTTTGGTTTGTTTTGTACCTGGAGGTCTTGGAATCACATTCATTGTACATTCATATTTACATTTTTATACTTGTTCCTTAATTGGTTGGTTGGTTAGGCTTTATGGCATATCAACCTTTGTAGGTTATTTAACGCCAAATCCATTTTTATGTATATAATCACTTCTATTCAAATTAATTCAGTTTAGCACGAGTACACAGTTTGATTGTCAAAAACATTTCTATTTCAATCTATTCAGTTTATTCAAGCAGTTATATATAACAATTCAGTTTAATGTTTCAATGTCAAAAACAGTTTAATTTCGAACAATTCATTTTAGCATAAGCATGCAGTTTAAATGTTAGCACAGTTTAATTGTGAAAAACATTTTTATTTCTAACTATTCCGTTTAGTCAAGCAGTTCTTATTCAGCTAATTCAGGTTAGTATAAGTACAGATGTTGTTTACACACAGTTAAATGTCAAAACAGTTCAAAGTTAAACAATTCAGTTTAGTGTAAATACAGTTTCAAAGTCAAACACAGTTCTATTTCAAGTAATTCAGTTTAACATTAGCACGCAGTTTAAATGTAAGTACGATTTAAAACTTTTATTTCAAGCTATTCTCTTTAATCAAACAATTCAGTTTAGCATAAGTATGCCGTTAGTTCTATTTAACCCATAGATAGTGCCCTATCAGGTGCTACCACGCTGGGCTAGAGTGGACCTCGGAGCAATGGCAATGAAGGGGTGCTCCGTATTCCTCAAGGACCCAGCATTACTGGGACCTCACCATCAGACTGTTTAGTGTCATATACTAGAAACTCATTGGGGAGGGTCTTACCCCTCTGCAGAGGTGTATTCTACAGCCCCACCCGACTGACCAATTCTTAATTGGTTTCGTTGGGTTTATGGCATATCAAACATTTTTGGTTATCTTATGCTAAATCCTCTTTATATATATATATATATATATATATATATATATATATATATATATATATATATATATCAAATATAAGATTTGTAAACACATTTTCTTGATGGCATTTTTAAACAAGCTTGAGTTAATTCTTTGCATCCAGGTAAATGGTTTCGAGTATTTCTATCAAACATGAATTATTCTATTTATTATAAATCATTTGTTTGTTCACAGAAAAGGAGTTTCAAGTATTCCTATGTAAGGGTAATACTTTAATATCAGTAAGTAGTTTGCACAGATTTAAATGGATATTCATGTCATTCGTAAGTGAATAGTTTGTAGGGGATTTCATCTATAAATGAGTTAGAATTAATTTGTTGGCATACTAGTATTGCTATTGTTTCTACACAGTTAAATAGTTTAAATTTTTGCGAACACAAATAATCATATTCAATTTTAACGATGTTTGAAGACAGTTAAATGGTTACACCTTTTGCTATTTAACACGAATCATTCTATTTCAAGATTATTCCTTCATTTGGACACTGTTAATTTTTCCAAATATCGCAATGTAATACCAATAATCCAAGTTAAGCACTAAGTTAAAGCGTTTCAAATATTGCTAACTAACATTAATTATTCTAATCATTACTATTCAATAATTTTCACATAGATAAATGACTCCAAGTGTTGCTATGTATAACTAACAATTCAATTAAACATCAGTCAGTTGTTTACTCTGATCAAACTGTTTTATTTCTAACAGTTCAATTTAGCATAAGTCATTTGTTTGCTAACAGTTTAAATATAAAACAGTTCTACTTGAGCCGTAGATAGGGCTCTATCAGGTGCTACTATTTCGATCCAGAGTTTTCTGTTTTTGTAGAGGATCATTATTGCTGCTACGGTTTCTTTTGGTAGGCCGTATGCTCGTAGGATTAGTTCCATTTTCCCTCTGTGGATGGAATCGAAGGCCTTGGTAAAGTCGACAAATAGTAATGTCGCCTGAAGGTTTTTTACCCGGACGCCTTCAAGGATTCTACGGATGGTCAATATTTGTGAGGTTGTGGATCTATTTCTCCGGAAGCCATTTTGGTTTTTCCTAAGGATGTTGTCTATTTTGGGTTCTATGCGGTTTCGTAGTTGGGCTTTGTAGATTTTGGCTGCTATGGATGTAAGCGTTATCCCTCGGTAGTTCTTGGCTAATCCGAGGTCGCCTTTTATAGGGAAAGGAAGGATGCATCCCTTCATCCATCTTTCTATCCTATTCTGACTATAGACAGCGTTGCATTGCCGGAGCAGTATATCGTCGAATTGTCTAGTCTTCCACACTTCTGGGGGGATCTCGTGTAGCCCTGTAGCTTTCCTATGTTTAATTTTTTAAGAACCGAGTCGAGTTCTTCTTTGGTGAAAGGCCCTAGTTTAATGTCTAATTGCTTACTGATAATTCTGGTGATCGGTTCATCCGTTATTTTCGGTGGGCTTCCTAGTAGATTTTTGAAATACTGTTCCCACAGTTTTAATCTTTCTTGTTGGCTTGCAGCTTTCAATTTTGCTTTGGCTGTGCTCTTCCTTCTACTTACTTCGTTTATTGTTTGCCAGGCTATCCTGGATTGTCTATCTTCCACCGAGTCTCTAATCTTATCTATCTGATTTTGTATGTATTCTGCCTGTTCTTTTAGATATATTCCTGCTCATTGATATTGTGCTTTTTCTAGTTTTCGGGCATTTGTGTTTGTTGGGTTCTCTCGATAGCTTTTGGAGGCAGTTTTCACGAGTGCACGTTTTTCTCTAACCTCTGACGTTTCCCAAGGGACTCTATATTTAGTTCTAGGTTTTGTTGGGATACACTTTGATGCCGCTTCTAGGTGTGCTTCAACAAAATTTTCGTATTCGTCATTTGGGGTAACTTTTTCTGTCTTCTCTTGTAGTGTTTCGAATCTGTTTCTTAATTCTAATGCATATTTGTCTCTAATGTCTCTGTTGTTAAGTAGGGCCCAGTCATAGCGCCTAAATCATTATAATTTATTTGTTTCCTACGACACACACACACACACACACATATATATATATATATGTGTGTGTGTGTGTGTGTGTGTGTGTTGGAAATCAAATAAATTATAATAATCTATAATATGTGTGTCATAGGAAATCAAATGATATATATATATATATATATATTCAAAACTTAATTAGAAGTTTTTAATGTATCTTTTCTAAATTTTGATTTCATACACGCAATTTTTGCTTCGTTTGGAATTCATTTTAATCTCGCAATTTTTTTTTCTTTTGCTATGAGCCAATTGAAAATTTCGTCTATGCGTGTCAAATCAAACAGACTTTCCAAGTCTTGAACAGAGGTCTGTCATCATTTTTTTTGTGACTGACCTGTGCAAACAATGCAACATTTATTGAAGAATGTGCGATATCTAAGGAAAAATATTTTTGTCAAAGAATGTGTCTATAAGTGTGCTTGTGTGTGCTCTTTTCCGAGTGCGATCTAATATACATGTGTTCATGTCTTCAAACTTTTAGTATTTTATATATATATGATATAACTAAAATTTGTTTTATTAATACTGAGTGCACACTCATATAAATGTGTGTTTGCCTATGTGCGTGTGTGTGTGTGTGTGTGTGCGTGTGTGTGTGCGTGAGTGTGTGTTAGTGTGCTCGTTTATTTGCTTACAATGTACGCCCCTATACAGGGACGCATATATGTTTATTCGATGTAAACATAGTTCTTCTTCTTCTTCTTCGTCTTCTTCTTCTTCTTCTTCTACAAGTGGTCCGAAATGTTGCACGCGATCTCTGTAACGCCATCCTCCCAACTGCTTAAAAGATTAATCACTGCATGACCTTCGTGTTAGACCTCCACTTCCTAGCTTCATATAATCCTAACAAACCTTTCCACAACCCTTGACCCATCTTCTTCTCCCATTGACAGGTGATGATATTAACCTGCCACCGAACAACGACGACATGTTGCCCGGTATCGAGGAAGCTCTAGCAGACCCATTTGTCATGATTTCATCTCGATCAAACGGTGCAGCAATCAGATTAGTATATAATCGTCTGCTTTCATTCGGCTTCCATTTTGCTGCTCATTCGTACATTTGATCGTTTTCTTTTCTTTCAATGTAACTTAGATTATCTTGGTCGTTTCTTTTCTTATATTTTTCCAACGCATTGTTTTCATTTTATTGTTATTCTTTTCACATCGTTCTTTCTTTAATGCGATCCAATCCTCATCTTTTCTTCCATTTATTTTTATTCATGAACTTCTTTATACTTCACTTTCTTTATGTTCTCCCTATTTTCCTTCATTTTCATCCTTTGCTTATCACTTTCCAGTGTTGCTACTTCATACGGATGCAGCTTTTTCTTTGTAATTTCCTTACCTGTTTAATTTCCCCTTCTGACTGTAACTACACAAAAATATATTTTATGATGTTTACTGATCTTTACTTATAGCCTCATCGCGGGGTGACTTGTACCGCTTTGACACTTGATCGTCAGACAAAGCAGTTTGCCAATTGAACAAAACGTCAGAAAAAAAGAGTTTATCAAAAATCGACGAGATGCACAGGATAATTGAAAATCGTGGTGTAATATATTCAACATGACTTAGTCAAAGATGGCACGGTTTCTTTGTTTAATGGCATATCAACCTTCGTGAATTATTCAATGTGTAACATACCCCGGATACGGATATGTGAAATAGACATAGGGAATCTAAAAACACGAAATTCACGAAATTGGTTCAGGTAAGAAACTTTTTATTACCTTTGAGATAAAGGTAATTCGACATAAGGAGAGTGATACACAATCTTTCTATGCTGACTTTTCTATCTACCCCACCCACCGCACCATGCGCGGCACCCCGCTGCAAACTACTGGTCTGGTCTCGGCAAGCCCCGAAAGTCGACCGTCTTCTTCGGACGCTAAAACTCAACTAACTCACTTTTCTCAAATCCCCCAAATCCTCCGCGTACACTTCCGGTGCATGACATCATTCACATCCCCCGGTCATATTTCCTATCTGGGATTTTTATTTTGACATCTCTGAATGACACATCCTCCCCACGTACGCGTGAACACCTGCGCTCATGTTGCACCTAACTAACCCATGCGCTAAGCGAAAGCTTCTCAGCCTAACTAAACCGAAAGGAAAGATATATAAAACGAAATCCCTCGGCCATTATATAACAAATGCCCGCACCATCCTTGTAGAATACTGTATGTTGTTGTAAATGAACCATAGCTGGGCTGATAAGGAAGTTTATAACTCTTCCAAGAGTAATTGTCCGAAAGTTGATGCTTTAGCGCGACTGGATTTCGAACTCACTTAATATGATATCGCAGTCTAATATGTAAGCCAATACGTCACGTGACGACCTAATATATTTAGCGCCGGAGGGTATCGTCAGTGATGTTTTGCTTGGTTCCTTGGAGAGTTTCGGGTCTTCCAACATCATACTAAGAGTATTAACGCAATGTGAAATACTAGAAGCCTTGTCCAGGATTTGAACTCAGGTCACCTTGTCCCTTTTTTTACGACGATAATCATTGCATCACAAATGCTTCTGAATAACTAGTGTATGTGTCTACCCAACTTCTTCTCCAATGCCAGGATGAGAATAGTAAAACTGGTTTTAATTCAGCTTTCCTTCCTGATTGGTTGCCTAACTAAGACTAAAAAATGTAGTCTGTCCTCTTATTTAACCATGGTTTGGAGAATTAATGGTTTTGTGTTTTTCCTAAGAGCATTAGTGCTAAATGAAACGTAAACATCCTCGTCCAGGTTTGAACCCAGGTTTCCAATTCTATTTCCTAAGATAATAACCGTTTCGTTAAGAGTTCCTACTATTCTGAGTTTGATCCTCAGAAAACTCTATTTTGTGGCCTTCCACAATACTAGATTAATAATAGTAAATATTAAAAAGTTATGTAAATATCTAAACCATACCCAAGAATAAAAAACAATTTAACTCTTTAGGCAACTGTATTGATGAAAGTTCTACTGTAAGGTTGATTAAACTAAGTTATTAGAGAAGCTTGCTGTCATCTGTTTATTAGAGAATGTTACACGACTGTACAGGTGTGAATATCAGTACTAATAATAAGAATAATAATATGTGAAAAAGAAAGAAATAGGGATTAGTGGAATAGAGAATTGTGTTTAGATGCGAATGCCTATCAAAATATTCCCAAAGAGAGCTGTGAAAGAATTAGGAATCGAGTCAAGGACGACAAACAAGAAAATAGGGAAGGATGCAACAAGGAAAGAAAACTGAGAAAAGGAACTTTCCTTGCTGATTTAAAAAGTGGAATAGGAACTGCCATGGAGATATGGTTATTCAAAGAGACCATCTGAATAAGGAAAACAGATATTTTTATGATTGCAGTCCAGAAAAAAATAATCAGTATCAATTATATGAAAGAAGTTGAAGGGTGAAATACTGAACAGCTAGAAGTTGTAACTTCTATGAAAAAAAAGGTCGGTATAACAAAATACACCTTTTACTATTAGATCAGTCCTGTCGAAAATTTGATACGGGAGAGGTGCCAGTGGAACTATTCACCAGTTGTTATTTACGTTTTACAAGATCTTAATTTTCATTTGTACAGAGTGAACACAAAATGATTCAGCAATTTTAGTTGTTATATGTTTATGAATATGGACACATCAGATATTCTAACTCAAAATATTTATGTTCTAACAAGAAGAATCTAAGTGCACCCCTCTAACTGCTAGAAGCTAATGAAATTAAATATGTCAACAAAGCTGTGAAGTGTTTTGTGTGTTCACCCAATAATTTATTTAGGAAATCAACATAAATAAATAAAAATTATCCTACCTACGTAAATGAGTAAGTCCCTTTAAGTTTTCGAGCGGATCCAAGAATGCAAAAAAATGTAGTTTATAAAAAAATATCGTTTATTGTATAATAAACTTTAAAGGATGTGAGTTCAATAATCCAACTCCTTTGAAACGAAAATTACCAAACCAAAATTTACCGAAGATTGAAATCCCACAGAAGTAAACAGTATTTACTAAACTTTTATTTGTTTGCCACATAGGTAGTACCTAATGTGCTTAACTGTTCACCCATCTTTGAATTAAACTGGCTCATTAGAGTTTAGCACCAGTAAGCTAATGAAAACATGTTTTCAGTATGACTTGATTGTTATTAAAAGTTTTCATGAAATTTTTGGTTGTAAAGTCCTTTCGACTATGACGTTGAGTTTATTGTCGTTCCTCCCTTGACTGACTAGTGATTTGTATTATTTACAATCATTTGACTTTATACTTATACAAAATGGAATAAATTTTCGTTTAATAAATCTTTGATTGATTTGCCCGGTTGACCGAGACTGCAGAAAACACTGACTGCTTCTCTGCAGAAGGGTAAGAATCCCTAAACGAGTGTTCTGGATATGACACGAAACAATCTGATGGTGAGCTTCCAGTGATACTGGAGCTTTGAGGAATGTGGAGTACCAATTTATTGCCATCGCTGCCAGATACACAGTGACCCTCAGTGGTAGCACCGGATAAGGCCCTATCTATAGGTTAAATAGAACTAAACTGCCTACTTATGCTAAACTGAATTGCTTAAATTACAACTGTTGACTCAACTGACCAGCTTGAAAAAGAAATTTTGACAATTAAACCGTGTACTTACATTTAAACTGCGTACTTATGCTAAACTGGATTGTTTGAAATGGAATTGTTTTGTATACTAAACTGAATAATTCAAAATGGAACTGTTTTTTTATGCTAAACTGAATTGTTTGAAATGGAACTGTTTTTGACATTGAAACTGTACTTACGATAAACTGAATTGTTTGAATAAGAACTGTTCGACTAAACTGAATAGCTTGAAATAGAATTCTGTTGACAATTAAATTGTGTACTCGTGCTAAATTGTATTGTTTGAAATAGAACTGTTTATTTGCATAAAAATTGATTTGGCATTAAATAATCGACAAAGGTGGATATACCATAAATCCCATCTAACCAACCAACCAACTAACCAACCAATCATTGATCTATTAGTCGAGTGTTGCCATGTTTCATGCGTACCACTCCCACCCACCGTTTCCATCATTTTTGTTTCACGAGAACCCATCCGTACCGAGGGACCGGCCGACTTGTTTTCGAACTTAAATCCGGAAAACAACCTATGATCTTTCCTAGAGGTTATAATTAAATCATCATCATCATCATCATCATCATCATCATCAAGTCAAAGTGTCAGTACGGAGTTTCAAGACTCTCTCTCTCTCTCTCTCTCTCTCTCTCTCTCTCTTTCATTCAATACTTATCATCCATCGTGCTTTACAGGTCTTTTTGGCTGAGCCCTGTGTCTTCTCAAAGCTTAGGTAAACCCTCTCGGATTGGCCAACACTGGTTTGGTCATGTGTAGAAGTCCATAAGAGAATATAGCTTGTATGGACACAGCCGCAAGCTCGAAGAAATCCCGTATTATTTCATTAGAAAAATCAGATTTCCATATGACCTGTCAATAACAGCCCACACCTTCTCTGTGCGTATACTGACATGACTTTCTGTAAATGAGATATTGCTGTTGATGTATATGAACTGGTCAACTAATTTAAGAGTCTTACTCCGAGTAGAAATGGTTTCTTTGCGTTTAACACACATATACTCAGTTTTATTTACGTTCACGTAGATGCTACACACCATTATTTTCTTTAGATTTCCATTTCTTTTAGAGATTTTATTTTATTCTATTTTCCCATCAACTTCACACTAAATTTTGTAAACAGAATCCATTCTCCGTTCGTAAGTAGGAGATAATTAGGGCAACCTACAGTGGGCCTGGGGCATTACAGCGGAAGCAGGATGTAAGGTGATGATAGGAATGTATTCATTGGAAGCATGGGTGAGTGAGTGAATAAAATTAGCTTAGATAAATCAAAGTTCTTGAATATTTGAAAAATGACCTCAAACCTCCCTAATCCTTTCTAAAACTTTCAGGCTTCATTCTCAACAATCAAATGTATGTATAGTTCGTGACAAATATATAAGATCGTGAATTACCTTTATTTTCCACAAATGCAAATGCACTTCTAGTTAAATAAAATCTTCATATTTTTTTTTTAATTTTTACCCTGAGTTGTATATGCTGAACTAAATATCCTCCATTCCTCTAAAAATCGGTACTCTTAATCGTTAACCTACGCATCACACTAAACTGCATCTGATGGTGAGGCTCCAGTCCTGGAGTTTGAGAAATGGGGATTACTCCTACATTACTATTATTCTTAGGTCTACTCTTACACAGTGTTAAGACTTGTTGGGATTCCATCTTGGGGTCAAAGAAAACTGTTCAATCTTCTAGGTAAGGTTTATTAATCGTAGTAGTAATTGAAAACCCTTAAGCTGAGTGCAAATTGTTTGTATTAGATAGGAATAGTTGATAAATAAAATTATAAATATTAAGTAACAATAATTTAAACAGTTTAACTGAATGCAAAGAAATGAATAATGTTGGATAGAATTATTAATGTTAGAAAGAAATACTTGAAACCATTTAACCGAGTTCAAATGAGCTCTGGTTCGTTTTAAAATAAAATTGTCTACAAACTATTCACTTACATATCATTATATATATATATATATATATATATATATATATATATATATATATATATAAAAGACTTAGTATTAAATAAGTTGCAAGATTTGATAAGCCTAAAGCACAGCGAAACAAACTGGCTTGCTTGCAGATAGTAAAGTTTGACATTCAGTTGAAATTAATTTTTTCTTTATACTTATTTGAAGAGCGGTAATTCACTAGAAACAACAGCACATTAAGACAGCCAGCCTATAATTTCTTACCCATGGCGAATTAATTCCAATGACATAAGGTTAATGTAATCTAAACCACTTTCGTTCTGATATCTTTCGATCCAATGAAAATAAAAAAATATACAGATCCTATGAAAAATAAAATGTGGCAACGTTGTTTTAAAAGAGAATATAGAGCGATTTCATGAGTAAATGTTGTTCATCAGTTTAAAAGGATTTTTAAAAGGTTACTGAATAAGGACTATCTTACATACAAGGCAAGAAGCAGACGATATCTAGATGAAACTAAGACAGAAGCAAAAGATCAAGCGCTTCGTGTAAATACAAGTACCAAAGCCGACTCCCTCCTGCATCGTAGCTTCAGACATCAATTTTTATAGGAACGCAAATAAAATAGAATACCCGTGTTTTAAACAAGGGCGTCTCCAGTGGTTTATTGGGTAGCAAGCTAGACTAGCAAACCTTCACGAGTTAGTTCAGTTCTCAATGGGTGCCCCATTCATATGGCTGTGTGTCTTATCTAAGTAAATCACTTAGTAAATTATGTTGTCAACAAGAAGGAATCATCCTTTAAGATTAGTAGGCAGTTCACCTACCTTGTCAGTAACATCTCATCTACTGAAAGTGATGTCACCATACGGCCAGCAAAGGCGTGGAATTATGTGATTTTCGATCAAATGAGAATGTTTCCTTCCCGATGAAATAATACGGGATTTCGTCTATGCTGGGTGTGTGTCGATACTATTATATGGATTTACTACATGGAAGTTTGGCCCAGTCGGCTGGGGCAACAAAATACACAGACTTCATCTTTGCAGAAGAGTAAGTCTCCCCCAACGAGTGTCCTAGATATGATACTAATAATCCGATGGTCAGGCTCCAAAAATGCTGGAGCTTTGGAGAATGCGGAGTATCCCTTTCGGTGTTCTCACTCTTACGTCCACTCTACCCTGGAGTGGTAGTATTTCATAGGGTCCTATCTATGGGTTAAATTACAACTAAACTGTATGCTAATGCCATACTGATTTGTTTGAAATAGAACTATTTTGATATTTAAAGTTGGTTGGTGGGTTAGGTTTATGGCACATCAACTTTTTTTTAGGTCATTTAATACCAAATACATTTTTATACAAATAATTAGTTCTATTTCAAACAATTCATTTTAGCATGAGTTCATCATTCATCAAAAACATTTCTTTTTCAAGTTATTCAGTTTAGTATAAGTATAGATTTTGTTTATACACAGTTAATGTCAAAACTGTTCTGTTTCAAACAATTCCGTTTAGTTTAAGTACAGTTTCAGTGTCAAAAATAGTTCTATGACCAGTAATTCAGTTAAGCATAAGCATGCAGTTTAGTTCTATTTGACCCATTGATAGGTCCCTATCAGGTGAAAAAAACTCAAGGCCAGAGTCGATTTGGGAGCGATGGCAATGAAGGGGTGACCGCAATCCCCAAAGCTCTAGCCTAACTTATTCTGATATCTAATTTTGTAGGCGTTCAGAATATTATATAACCGTTGACATTTTCTACCGGAGGACAACGAAGACGGAAGGCTGCGAGGTTTCACAGAAGATCCGTGACATCCTTCCTCGTGTCTGTGCAAACTCAACCGTCTTTGACTCTCTCTCTCTTTCTCTTTCTCTCTCTCTCACTCTCTCTCCTTCTTTCTCTCCCTCTCTCTCTCTCTCTCTCTCCGTACATTTCGGGTAATAAAAAGAAAGAAAAAGAAGCAGATTATATTTTTATACATCAGCGTTGTCGTTTTTCTCAACGCTACAACACTGCCATAATACGGAGAAATATGCTGCAATTGTAAAGTCTTACTCTCACTCCATTTCGTTCGTTAAGTACAACATATCTAATCTAAAATTCCAAAGAATAAATACTTTTAGCTGTTCTCTAATATTCTCTTTAAAATCTACAAACTGAATAAATTGTACAAACTGTTTTTCTTATTTGAATATGAAATGCGAGAAGCATTAACACTTATTAAAAACAGGAAAGGTCGGTGGGAAGTCTGAGTGATTGATAAATTGTTTGACGACAATGTCAATTGTTTGACGACATGTCAATTTGTCAAGGATTATTTTATGCCTTCAAGTTAGGGAACATTCATATTTACATTTTTTGTAGCTCTTTCTTGAGAGTTTTTTTTTTTTGCAAACGGTCATATTAAAAAAATTATCTAACATCTATTTGACCCATAGATGTAGATGGAATCATCATCATCATCATCATCATCATGTCGTGCCGCAAGTACGGATATCCCTGACCCTCTCTCGCCACTTCTCCCTATCATTCATCGACTCTGGCAGGTCCTCAGGGCTATATCCCGTATCCTCTCTTAGCTGCTCTATGTATGTTCGAGCTGGTCGTCCTGCTTTTACTCGGCCATATGCGGGGGTCCATAGGAGTACATCACTTATGAGCTGGGAGGTGCCCGTGGCGTAATGGTTATCGTCTTAGGAAATGGACACGGCGATACGAGTTCAAATCCTGGACGAGAATGATTGCATTTCACATAGCACTAATACCCTTGGGAAAGGTATGAATCCAATTATTCTCCCTCCTGCTAGGGGTAAATAGTAGGGCAGACTGTGTTCTTCAGCCTTGGTTAGGCAACTAGTCTAGGAGAAGGAAAACTCTGAATTCAAAACCTGTTAAACTTCGCTTAAAAAATTGACCTTGTGTCTTATTCTGCCTGAGCGGAGGGGTTGGGTAAATATGTACTTATGAGCTTGTCCATGCTTCTCCAGCAGTGTCCTGCGTGTCTGGTTCGTCTCACTTGGATAGTTTTCGTGATGGGAGGCAGGTTGGTATAGTTGGTGCCTTGCGGGGTGTTGTCGCAGGACTTGTTCAGTATTGCTCACAACATTCTAGTGTAATTGCCGTCTAGCTTTTTCTTCAGCCGTTTAGTTAGCGTCCAAGTAGTGCATCCACATAGCAGTATCGATACGACTGCTGCCTGGAAGAAACTGCGTTTCAGTTTATCGGTCAGGTCTGATTTCCATATGATCGATAGCCTATCGATAGCTGTCCATGCCTTCGTTAGCCGTGTGTCGGGGTCAGAGTGGACCCGGGAGCAATGGTGATTAAGTGGCGCTACATACTCACTAGATGGCCAGAACTCGAAATTCATCATTAGATGCTGTCTGTTGTCTTACATCGGGCATTAATTTTTTTTTTTTTTTCGTGGAGGGGTGATCTTACCCGTCTACAAGGGATAGAGTCAGCATATTCTAAGCCCTGTCGACAAAGTATAGTGGGAAGTTTTGAAATGAAATAACAATGGCAGCGATGAAATGTCAAATATCGCTTCTTCAAATCGAGGTTAAATTTAAAGCCAGATAGCGTAGATTAAAGATGATCAAAGATTCAAAGACGACAAATAGAAAGAAAATGATCGCAGTGAACGCCGGGATGCGTGTTGGTTGGTGAATAGAGACGACGAAAAAAGCGAGAGGAGGAGAGTTCATCAGGACCGTAATCGTAAAGCCGAGGTTAATTATGTGTTCTTTTGTTGTCAAACGTCAGGAATGAGCATTAGCGGAATCCTTCAAGAACGAAGAGCTGTGGACATTGGCCAACAGTCTGTACAAATGGTCGTAGGGAGAGTAAGGCAAAACAAGATGGGCACGGTGTTGAAAGGAACATCTGCGCGCTTCGTAAAAGTGGCCGTGTCCGCCCCAACCTTATAAGCCTGGACAACCCTTTCCGCTTCTTCCTTCACTCACCAATACTTAATTATCCTACTATAGAAATCTATCATGAAAGGTGTTATTCAGTAGGAAATGAAATGTATCCGATCGGCTCATGCGAAGCTCACTTTTCGCGCGCATTAAACCTATTTCAATAAAGGCGCTGATACGAACATTCCAGCAATGTGAGACTTTCTGTATGAATGGGAGCTATGAGAGTGAGGGACAGTGTGGATGAGTTAGGTGGGCCACTTGGTGAGTTTCTCTGATTGACCAGTGCTCAAAATCAACTCTAAAAGAGTGAATATATATATATATATATATATATATATATATATATATATATATATATATATATATATTCTTTGGATGGCTGGACATATGAAAAGAAGAGAGCAGTATTAATAGTGAAAAGACATTTATACTTACCTCTTTAAATATCAGCAAAGAAAAATGAAATGAAAGCTATGAATCAGTTTACAGATGGCTTGGTGAATCAATTTATTATATATCGGTCTCTCTCTCTCTCTCTCTATCTCTCTCTAGATATAGATATGTGTGTGAGTGTAATCTATATCCTTCTCATTCTCTAAATAACTATATATCTATCCATCTATTGTAATGGACTATGTTTGGCTGTCGACCGAATGATGAGAATGTAGACAAAGGGATGGTTGGTTTGTCTACCTTCAAAATCAGCATGCGAAAGTATTGGTTTTAACTCCGCTCTGACCAGGGCATTTTTAGATGAATAGAAATAGCCAGTTTATTTTGCTAACGTTTTCTATTCCCAAAATACAACGTATATATATATATATATATATATATAAGTGTGGTTGTGTGGTCTATATTTTGCATAAAGCAGAAGTATATCCACCATCGACCCCATTTTAAAGTAATTAATCCGACGTAAAACAAGGGAATAATTTCAATGTTGATTTTGAAAATAGACAAGTGGTTTCCATAGGTGAAACAAGATTATCTTTTTTACTATTATCAAATGAATATTATCCTAAAATAGTCCAAAAGTAACTAATATTCATTACGTTTGTTCTCATTTCAGACCAAGTTGCTTATTTCCCAGCGCCTGCTGATGCTGAGTGCGAGCTGAGGTATCGATAAGGATATCGGATATCGATGTTCAAAGTGGCCATACTAGCGATCTCTAGAGTTTCGCTTTATTCTGATGTAAAGCTTTTTGCTAAATAAAGTTGTTTATAGTAGATGGATAGATAGTCAGACATAAGGACAATGAGAATGATTGTTGTTTAGTTAATTGGATCGGTTGGTTTATGGCATATCAAACCTTGTTGGTTTATTTAATACCAAATCGTGTTTATATATACCAAATATTTAAAACAAATCGTGTGTAGGTAACATTTTGCAACGAGCCAGAGCTCATTTGTCTGCACACAGTTAAATGATTTCAGGTATACCTATCTAACACGGATAATTCTATTAATATCAGACAGTTATTTGCGCACAGTTAAATGGTTAGATATTAGATATTTAACTGAAGTTCTTGTAGGCAATTGTATTTTTAAAAAATTAGATCTAATTTGTTTTCACACAAAAAATATTGTTATTGCTTGCTCGAAGTTAAATGGTTTCAAGCACTGGTATCTAAGATTAGTAATCCTATTTGATTTTAATCATTTATCAACTCACAGGGAAATGGTAACAAGGATTTCTATTCAACACATATATTTATATTTAACATCATTAAGCAGCAAACAATCAAATGGTTGCTAGTTCTTCTATGTAATAACTATAATTTAATTTAGGCGCATAGTTGAAGGGTTTCAATTATTGCTATTCAACGCTAATAATTCTGCTGAAAATTACTCATCCGTACCCTATCTTTCGATCTTCCCCAATATCCGGCCCAACTGTCATTTAATCACTTTTAGGATAGTTCTTATATCGATTCTCTCGGATCCAAGTCGGCATCTTTCTATCTTCGAGCCATTCTAACCATTCCTCTTCACATTGATCTTTAAATGAGTCTGAGTCCCTTCTCAAACAATTGTCATACTCGTAATCCAAAGCCGAAATGATACATCTTATTATACACATATGCATTTAGGCATTTTCCCGTATTAAGCACATCGGCAAAGTCCTTCAATTATGTGTGTTTTGTACTATTTTTTCTAATCTATACGTTGTTATTCTCCATTTTTTATATTTGGTTAATTTTAACATCTAGCATAAATTGTTATATTTTTAATCTCCTCCAGATAATGTATCTTAACACAAATCAAAACGCGTAAAAACCTTTCTTCAACAAATGTCTATAAAATGAATTATAGGACCAGCGAATAGTTTAGATGTAAATGCAATTGGAAATTTATAGTGGAATTTGATAAAAAATGATTCATAAAAATTTTCATCCACTAAGGAAGGTATGTTAACTGCCGTTTGGCAATATTAGAATCACTTACAGAAGCAATATTGTTTTAAACTAATAAAATTCATACTTAAACAGGGAAGGCAAACTAAGTATTCTATTTAAAAGAAATAATTTTTCAATGAATTCTTTTTCTTCCCCTTATGCTAAATAAGAACAACGAAAATGACAACAAAAATCTGAATACACTCTTTGTATGATGGTTTCATAATTTTCGCCTAGGGTACTAGTATCAATACCTTTTGTCATCTAAACAAATCTATATTATATTATGATTTTTTCTTACTAATAACACGTTAAATATAATATAAACCCTAAATATTTACATTCTTTAAGCCTACGTATTCGGGAATTGTTAGGCAGTAAAGCATTATTCGTAAGATTTTGACCAGAAAGTATAAACGACTAATATGACCAAAAAAATTATAGTGAAAAATATACATTTACCATTATATATATATATATATATATATATATATATATATATATATATATATATATATATAATTAATTATATATATATAATTATGTTTCCCGTATATCTCATATTTCCATGCTTTTTATTCTTCTTTTGTTCTTTCTTTCTTTCTTTCTTTCTTTTCTTCCTTCTGTCTCGTAATCTTTCTCGTTAAACAACGTACATAATTCTATACAATATTCCTAATAAGTCTAATGACGTAATTTAAACATCAAACGCTGGCCTGCCAGTTAAACGGCTAACTTTATCTTACTATACATATTTTCCGGTAGGTTTTTGTATTTCACATATCTAATCATCCATCGTTAACTTAAAATTATCAATATCACCCCTCATGGTCCTGATGATGGTTCAGTAGAACCGAAACGCTATAGTGTTGACCCGTTAATAAATCATTCCTTCCACTTGGATCGTTGTTATCAGTTTTTCTACATATATATATATATATATATGTGTGTGTGTGTGTGTGTGTGTGTGTGTGTGTGTGTGTGTGTGAGCTTATTTGTTTCTCAAAAACGGTTTATTTTGCTATTGTTACATATTCTATATTCATATGCACACCTATAGGTCACATACTTTCTCCTTTTGTCAATTCACATCATATCTATCTATCTTGACTTTGCTTGTTTTTTTCTTTTTTTTTTTTTGGTTTTTGTTGTTTTTCATGTGAGGAGGACTTCCGTTTTCATCTAAATGACAAGAAATAGCCATTAGAAAAGTTCAGGTTTGTAAATTGTCATTTTCATACTCCCCTTGTTCTGTTTCTTTTAATTTGTTGACGTTGATGACGTCAGTAGTTCTTCCTACAGGTTGATTTTGAATATTCTCATTTCCGGTGTGAAAGTTCTGAGACTTCCTTTGTATTGTTCACACGTTCGCTGTTTCTTCTCTGAATGTCAAATTGATTTTTCTACTCCAGTTGCATTGTATCCCAATTTAATTTCATCCAAATATAAACGTGATTGCTTTCTCTACAGAAAATACATTTTAAAAGGAGAAAATACAAATTTAATGATAAATAGTCAGTTGGACTGCCAGTGATAAAGTCTCGGTCATTTTTGTTTGAATTTGAAGGTAAGGTAAAAGATAAGGGATTCTTATTTTATATAAGGAATAAAGCGTTAATCGATAAGTTCACGGAATATTGGAGGATTCCCTGTGGGTTGGTGGCTAACGAGTTGGGATGCGACATTTTAATAAAAAAAAAGTTTGATTTCCAGTTGTGTTATTACGTTCACTTTCAGACTAATATCCTCGGAAAAGCATGAACCCTCTAATCCTTCCAGCAATGGGTTAAATAATGTCCACACTGTTTGGCTTTGGTATTAAATAACCTACGCATATGCCATTAAAGAAAGGAACCAAACCAATAAAAGTAGTCTCTTATCCTGGCAAAGCTTATGGAATTAGTTCATTTAAAGGATGTTCCCTTTGGTCTATCGAATAATATCTATTTTGGTATATCTTATATTTACCAACCCCCTCCGATCGGGCAGGATATGACACAAGGTCAATTTTTAAGCGGGGTTTAACAGGTTTGAATTCAGAGTTTTCCTTCTCCTAGACTAGTTGCCTCACCAAGGCTGAAGAACCTAGTCTGCCCAACTATTTACCCATAGCTGGAGGGAGAATAATTGGATTCATACCTTTCCTAAGGGTATTAGTGATATGTGAAATGCAATCAGGATTTGAACTTGTGTCGCCGTATCCATTTCCTACGACGATAACCATTACACCACGGGTACTATATCTGTTATTAGTTTATATACTCCTATCTAAAAACCAAAGGTAAAAATCCCATCCGTGTGCCATTTTTATTATTTATTCCATAGGTATTTTTAGCTGAATTTTAATCTGATATTTTTATCGTATTTTGTTTATTATTGTAGGGTTTCGACGAAAGTCGCCAGAGACAAAGACAGAATGAAAACAATGGCTAATTTAAAGAAAAGGAAAAGTCACACGTAGTCATAGAAGGCTAACTGTCTTTTCACCACATTCTGACTCGTCTAAAAAACAGTAAGACGTAAAGCGGTGTTTTTGAGTCGAGGAAGTAATTACTAAATCACTGACAACCCCCAATGAATGGGGATGGTTTCACCTGCACTGAAATTTAAGTTGTTCTAGTCCTCTGTCGGTTACTAATTGACTGACACTTTTAAAAATATACTCAACTATCATGTGACCGTTTCTCGCAGAGTTCTCGTGAGTGGCTGTCTGTATTTGTTCACACAGCTGGGTACTAGGTTCACCGTTGGTGAAAGACTGCCGCTTTATTACAATTGTTCTGTATATGTAGTTCATAATCACTACAGAACCAATTTTGCCCAGTCGACAGGGCTTAGAATTCGCTGATTGCATCCATTATAGAGGGTTACGATCCTTCCCAAAATAGGGAAGTCCTCGGTATGATACTGAGACGCATCTGGTGGTGAAGCGCTAGCTCTAGAGGTCTGGAGAATAACTTTTTATTGTTAATACCCCTTAGGTCCATTATGACTTAAAGCAGAAGTACCTGTTTGGAGACCTATCTATGAGATCAATAAATGGGTAAGTTTGCAAATTATTTGTATTAGAAGTACTTGATCACATAAGAGCTGTATAAAAAAATACGAACAACAACTCTAGGCATGAAATAACCCTAGATGGGGTGACAGCTATTAAAATCTTCACTGACTGAATCATTCATTCCCAGAATCAAGTGTATTTTACAGAATCGAGATTAATAATTGTACTAAGTTATTAATAGTCAATAATTTGGTTTGGTTTGGTTTCTTTTTTTAATGGCATATCAACTTTCATAGGTTATTTATTGCCAAAGCCGTCCTCGTAGAAGAACAGCAGTGATCCTATTTAAGCCATAGCTGAAGGAATAAAAGGGTTTATACCTTTCCCAACGTTATTAGTTTGAAAGTGAATTTAATAGCCTGGTTAGAGAAAGAATTCACTTACTACATATGATTAGATCCCAGTCAACTAGAGCTATAGATTATACCGACTGCATCTCTGCAGAAGGGGTAACACCTCCGACCAAATGTCATGTCACTAAATCATCTGATGGTTTGGCTCAGTCTTGGAGCGTTGGGGAATGTGGAGAACCACTTCATTGTCATTACTCCCAGGTCCACTATGCCCCTGTGTTGTAGCAACTGATAGGATCCTATCTGTGGTCAAATAGAACTATTTGATAGTTAAACTGATTGAAAACAAATGACATATGCTAAATTGAATTGTTAGAAATAGAACTGTTTGACTATTTAACCGTGTGTAAACAATTGATTAATGTTTAATTGAATTGTTAGTTATTCATACACTGGTAACCTTTTATCTGTGTACAGAAAAAATTGAGCTCAGGCACGTTTAAAAATATCATCAATAAAATGTGTTTGTGTTATATAATAGCCGAGGGATTTCGGTTCATGCCTTTGAGTTTAGTTAGGCTGAGAACCTTTCGGCTCAGCACATGGGTTAGTTGGGTGCAACATTGATGCAGGTGTTAACGCGGGCGCGCATGGGCGGATGGAGGTGTCACTCAGATGTCACAATACTCCGAGACAAAACGGGTGACGGAGTGCGAGTGACGTCACGCACCGGAAGTGCGCAAAGGTTTGTGGAGATTTGAAGAAAGAGAGAGTTCAGATTAGACACTGGACGAAGACTTTTGGAGCTCGCAGACGCGAGGCGAACTTGCGCCCTATGGGGGCCGCTCGAGATGGGGGCCAAATGAATAAGACAGCATAGAAGATTGTGTCTCTCCACCTTACGTCGAAACCTTTAACTCAAAGTTAATAAAAAGGTTTCGTACCTGAACAAAAAGTCGTTACGTGTTTTCGAATTCCGAGATTCCTATGTTCTTTATATGTTCTATCTTTATGAACATTATATGTCTATTTCGCACATGGCCATATTCGTGTATATGGCTATGTAACATTTGTTAATCATATATAATCAATATATGTGTATGAACAAGATTTGATATTAAATAACCTACAATAATTGATATGCCATAAAATAAACGAAACAATACTAAATGATTAAGATCCAGACTTTTTTATTTAGATAGTTACATTATTGCAATACTGAACTCTACAAAAGTGGTCGTTAATGTTTTACATAACTTACTACGTTGAAGGTGTCATAACCTGTCAGACAGTATAATTTCAGTTCATAAGATTTATTATTCGAACGGACGTTACTCATCATTTCCAAGAGACAAACTGCACATTGTACTGTGTTACGTCGTACTTGTAGCAAGGAACAACAGCTATCTTGACCTGTTATCAGAATCTTTGTAATGATATGACATTTTCAAGCCAATTGGAAAAAAAGCCAACACGTCCCTTGCTAAACAGCTGCATACAAGTAGCGAGAGAGAAAACAAAGTGAATGAGGAAGGAAAATATAAAAAAATTTGCTGTTGAATACTTTTGGTCTGACGTCATATACTCAGAGCCAGAATCTTGCTGATAATATTAAATCAGTGCCAAAAATTAAGGTGTATGAAAATACACTTTGTTTGGATAATCAGGAGATAAGGTTCTTCTTCTTATTATAACCATGTTGGAGATTTCACAGATGACTTCTGAAGAGGTAAAATATGCGTACATTTTACTAATATTTACTTTAAACAGGGAAATGAATGTATATACTCATGTAGGCATCCAATTACGTAAATTTTGGTTTTGATATGTGCAACATACTCGAGTATTCAGTTTTTATAACTAGATATTTAATGGAAAGGATAAAAAAAAATTATCAACAAAAAGCAGTAAAAAGTCACAGAGCGAATTGTCTGTATTTACATATGTGTGTCTCTGCA
>CAUZXS010001075.1:0-10000 GCA_963585895.1 Sepioteuthis lessoniana | reverse complement strand
CTTTCGCAAATTTCTACGGATTTAAATAGAAAGTTTTCTTTCTGGACTACTTCTCAAACAAGAGCTTATGAACCCTGTCGGACATACTAATTTGCCTATAATTCTGGAGAAAACAGGTAGGTTCAAATATTTTCAAAAGTCTTTAGATTGAAGTGAAAGGTTACCACCCTTCTCCAGGATTTGAACTTGGACCACTGATTTAATTTTCTGCAACGATAACAGTTACGCCAACCAGTTTTTTTATTATTGTTTAGCAACCAGTCTAAATGAATTTGAACTTTATATTCAGAGTTGTTAAACTCCACCTACAGTTGATCCTCTGTCGCGTCCTGCTCATGAGAGAATGGTTAGTTAAATGCATATTTTCTTATAAAGATACACGCAACAAAGTCTAAATATTCATTACAATAGAGTGTGAAAGATTATAGCATACACTAACATGAATATATATATATATATATATATATATATATATATATATATATATATATATATATATCGAAATTCTTGATTCTTGCATGAAAATCAATGTCATATTGCCATTATTGCCACCTTGATATTTTAACATTTTGATAGAATCGGAGAAAAATAGTGAGATTCTGTCGATGTTTTTGTAAATATTTTATATACGTCTTACTTTTTTTTTTATAACTGTTATGTTTTTATCTTATATATATATATAGACAGAGAAAGATACAGAACATCACCAGACTATATATTATTAAAATAAGCCTCATGGTCTCTTGGAAAATAACATAACTGCTAATACTTATATTGGTCATACAACAAACACTCGCTCTCGTCGCTTTACGTACCACCTCTCTGACATAAGTGCTATAAAGCATCATCTAACGGTTAAGCATAACACCGAACTGACAAAATTAAATCCCTGGATATAAGAAAGATCCTAATTAACAATACAAAACAAAGTATAAAAATAATAAAAAACATTAACAAATCCTCGAAGCAATAATTATGAAAAAAAGACTACTATAAATAAAATAGTACTCAAAACAGGTATTAACGTATTAATCTTATTCAATAACTAACAATACCACCCGCTCTAACAATTGGAACCAAACCCATCAATAAGAAAAAATAAAAAACACTCCAAATAGTTATAACAAAACCCATTGCAACAAACAACCTAACACAACATCTGAAGATGACCAGGGAAATGGTAAAAAATGCTTTGGCTAGTATAAGGGTACGTTCTTCTCTATCTTGCCCCAGATATAAGAAAAATAGCAAGAAACCTCGAACATCTTCAGTTGAATATTTTGAAAAGGATACAACCTGTCTTTAACCGAATATATTTAAATAACGACTTGCTGCCCAGGAATACAATATATATATATATATATATATATATATATATATATATATATATATATATATATATATATATATATATATATACTCTCGTTGGATTGGGTGCGTGTTATAAGGAAAAAATTAAGATTCCAAGAGACATTTATGGGTCCCCGGAACCAATTATCTCTGATTTTACTTCTTAGGTATTAGAGAATTCTACCATTCTTTAGATTTTAAATCCTTTTTTCCAAACGTGTGTTTTCGGGTTTTCTTCCCTTTTTTAATGTATTTCGAGAAGTATCCAAGTTGACGCTATTAATCTCTCCACAAATTTTCCCCAAGATGTAAGGCTTTGAAAAAAAAAAAAGAAATCTATCAAGGCATTGGTGTGTAATGTAAGTGCAATCCGTTTTATAAGTGAAAAAGTTCAAGCGAAAGGTTTATAAAAAGAATGGTAAGAGGGGATAAAGAACAATTACATAAGACGATAAAAAGGGAAGGAAGAAAAAAGGGAAATAAAGAAGTTTAAGAATCAGATTAGAATGGGTGAGATAACGGAGAAAATAAAAACAGACAAATCAAGTGAAAAAAAAAGATGATTTTAGCGAAGTCAATGTTGAAAGAGAAGAAAGCAAAGTATGGCAAACTGAAATTTAAACCACAGTAGAAAAACAATTTATAAAGGGGAATAAACACAAATGTAGTAATGAGTGTAAAAATCGTGAAATATAAGAAAGAAGAAACAAACAAAGAAAGAAAAATGAAAGAAAGAAATCATTTAAAAGAAGGGAAGAGAATAATATATACATCGTAAACGTTTGGGAAATTTGATAATGAAACAACTCTAGCTCCTCTTTTCCAACTTTTTATTGGAATGGGCCATTCGTTTATTCCATATTCCGACTTACAAAAAGTAGTGATACAAAACTGCCCTATACATAGCTCACACATACTGTTCCAATTGCCACACAATTTGATTTCTTCCACACACACACACACACACACACACACACACACACACACACACACACATATATATATATATATATATATTATCAAATCATGCTAATAGTACGTAATCCATTGATTCTCTCTCGCTATCCGTCGCTATCGTTCATCTCAAGATCAAACCAGGTCACAGCAACCAGCAAAGAAATCGGCCATTGATGGGCCATAGTTGGTATGGTGTTGTTTGGCGCTATTCCGCTTGGGTTGGCTGCCACAGTATTCTTCATGACCATCTACCCCACTGCCCACGTTATATTTTGATCACAGGAGGTTAGTAGGTTGCCTGATGAAATCACTGAAGAGACGAACAGGTCGATGGCCAGTGGTTGCATCAAAAATAATTCTGAAATATGCGGCATAGTTGTAAACTAACAAGTAGCAAGTAAAGTCTTTCGAAATTAGTCTGTCTCAATGTCTTGGGTTAAAGATGTTTCGCAATGAAGACTCCAGGAATAACAGTGATTGATTCTCTTTGTTGACTGCAACACAATTAAAAATGGTTTAGAATTCAGACAAGTCCTTAGTATTCAGAGTCTGGCACAAGGTCTCCTTAATCGATTTTTATTCGAACAGTAACAATGGTAGATTCTCTAAGTGGAATGCCTGACTCTACTCTCTCAAGAGAGATGTCAAAAGCTCCAGCTTATACTGAATACAGTCTTCAAGTGATGTACCAGTACCTTGGATTTTCCCAAGAATATGAGCAAGACACTTTTCCTTTAGTCTACGTGCTTCTATTGATTAACCCATCTCCAGGATCCAGTGTTGTATCAATCATTTTATCATTTCTGTTTCCAATGTTTTCTTTCTCTAGTACGTTGGGTTTTTCCAAGAATATGAGCCTGCTACTTTTCCCTGGATCTACGTTTTTCCATTGATAAACCCGAGCCCAGAACCCGGTGTTGCATCAGTCATTCTATCTTGAGGATTTTCAAATGTTTTTCTTTGTTCCAATAAGGTTCAAACAACCAAAGGTTTCTTAAGAATATAAATTTACACCTTTCCGGTAAGTTGGCCTGCTTTCAATTTATTGTCTCCCCTCTACGTTCCCGTGTCACACATCATTCCTGGCAGGTCCTCTAGACTGCATCAAATGACCAAACAGAGTTGATGTATAAAAGTCTTTGCTGGTAACCCAAGACTGATGTGTCTGTGTGAAGAATTCTACACGAGAACGCCGCTAATGACTTCGTCCTTACTTCTCCAGCACTGAGCAGCATGTCTTTTCTGTCTAAGTTGGATGGGTTGTGAGATGGGAGGCAAGTGGCCGTAGAGCTGCTGGTTTGTGGAACGCAACTTCCAATATGTGTTTTAAATAAAACATAGCATTCTTCTCTAGTTTCCATCTAGGTTTTTGCTCATGCATTCTATTAGAGTCAAGGTAATGTAATCATACAGTGATAGAAATAAGGCCACCGACTGGAAGTAGTTCAGTTTTATTCTATTAGAGAGATCAGAATTCTATATGATCGACAACTTTTCAGTAGCAGTTCATTTTATATGTGTATGTTGCTATCGTTTTAGTAGATTAAATATTGCTGCCGAAGTGTGTAAACTGGTCCACTAATTTCAAAAGCTTGTGAATTAAAATGGTGATACCTCCTTGTTTAAAACTAAGGGATTCTAACTTATCTGCATTGACGTAATGGTCAGTGTCCTCTGTTGCTTGCTTCGGGGATTTGGCTTGGGTAGAGGTCATTATGAAAAGCATTATATCATTCACGTACTCTGGAATAGTTTGAGAAATATCCTCTGCTTTTTGTATTTTTTATATGCAACCATTTTCTAAAATCATCGAAAGAGTACGCGCCCAAAAACGCAAAACAATAAAGCTCTTCTTAGGTTTCTCCAAGGCATGTGATTCCAAACAGCAAGAAAAAAATAGAGCAAACACAACTTGCATACAGTCTTCCCAAATATATTGTCACTACTATTATGACACCATATAAAAACATGAAAACAATTTTTGGCTCATTCACAAGTGACAATTATCGATTTTATCATTGTCGCTGTAGTCTTGCAAAGATATAGATTAGCCAATTAATTATCAATTAATAATCTACCTAGATTACGTGTAATGAACTTTTGCCCATTCGGTTGGGGCTGTAGAATACACTGACTCACCACTGCAGTGGGGTAACCTCTCCAACAAGTGTCCTGATGAGACACTAAACAATATGATAATTAGGTTCCAGTAATGATGGATCTTTGGTGGATGCGGAGCACATTTTTATAGCCATCGCTCCCAAGGCTATTTTGACCAGGAGTGATATCACCTCATAGGGTCAACTAGAACTAAACCACATACTTATCCAAAACTGAATTACTTGAGATAGAACTGGTTTGATATTTAAACTGCGTACTTATGCTAAAGTGAACTGCTTGAAATAGAACTCTTTTGACATGCAAAATGCTTACTAATGCAAAACTGAATTTTTTGGAATAGAAATATTTTTGACATTGAAACTCTAAATACGTAAAACTGAATTGTTTGACAGAGAACTGTTTGACTAAACTGAATAGCTTGAAATAGAAATGTTCATGACTATTAAACTGTGTACTTACATTTAAACTATGGACTAATGCTAAACTATATTGTTTAAAATGGAACTGTTTTGGCATTTAGCCGTACATTAACAAAATCTATATTAATAGTGAACTAAATTGGTTGAATTAGAAATGGTTGACTAAACTGGATAACTTGAAATAGAAAAGTTTTTTGACAGTTAAACTGAGTAGTTATTTTAAACTGAATTGTTTGAAATAGAACAGAATATTTGTATTAAAATGGATTTTGCATTAAATAACCTACAAAGGTTGATATGCCATAAAACCAAGCAACCACTCAACCAATGTAAGGAACTTAAATAGGTACACATACATAAACTTACGTACGCATACAGATATATATACATATATATATATGTGTGTGTGTGTGTGTGTGTGTGTGTGTGTGTGTGTGTGTGTGTGTGTGTGTGTGTGTAATCTAAAGAATTACCTTATTATAACATTCTAAGGTTGTATTCTTTCTATTCCATAAAAATCTTAGAAAGGCTTACATGAAGAGACGAGATGATAATAAATGGTAGGTTTTATCCGGCTCTATTCAGCTGAATTTAAACACTTATCCAATTTAAGAATATGCGGTTTTATAACGATTTGTATCTTTATATATATATACATATACATACACACATATATATATGTATATATATATATATATATATATATATATATATATATATATATATATATATATATATATGTATATATATATACTCCACCTGAGCACAAAAAATACAATAAACTTATTCTGCTTTATCTAAATGCTTCATAATTATATAGAAATAAAAGACCTACCAAAAGATTTACATATTGGTCTATATTTACCATTGCACGTGATAAGTATATAACATTACTATATTGTCACCGTCTTCCTTCTTACCCACAATACCACAAGGGCGTCCAGTATGATTATTAATCCACGGCATAATTCTAAGATAAAATTTAACCTCATCATAAGTAATAATCCTGGCCTTCATCATTGCCCCATATATATATATATATATATATATATATATATATATATATATATATATATATAGTGAAGCCCCTTTAACATTGTCCAAGTCTTAGAAATGAACAAGATATTAAAAAAAAATTACAATCATCCTTCAATCTCTCCTCCTGCCATAAAAACAATAATCCTTTATAAAGTATCCCATATGCGGACAACGCAAGTCTCTTTCTATGACCCTTTACGCAAAATCTAAATACAAATTGACGATTTTTCCAGGGACTCTCCGCTTGACCCTTCAATCGCAGAATACTTCAAATCTCACATCGAAAATATGTTATTTATAATAAAAATAACTAAACACTCTCAAAAAATGACCGATACGCAGACGATAATTTTGTGGCACAAAGAAATAATCAAATTCTAAAAGAAAATTCAATACTTTTACCACTAAACATAACATCAACCAGTAGCAATAGCAAATTGATAATATCCTTATGCAAAAACCAACTAGTCACAATTTTAGTCTGCTCAATTATCATAGGGAGTTTACCAAAACATATAATTGCCCAGTCGGCTGGGGCTGTAGAATACACCGTCTGTAGAGGGGTATAACCCCCACCAACAAAGAGTGTCCTGGATATGATGGTGAGGTTCCAGTGATGCTGGATTGCCATTTCTCCCAGGTCTACTCTGGCCTGGAATGGTTGCAGCTTATAGGGACCTATCTATGGGATAACTAGAAGTAAACTACATTCTTATGCTAAACTGAATAGTTTGAATTAGAACTGTTCGACTAAACTGAATAACCTGCAAATGAAATATTTTTGACTATTAAATTGTACTTATGCTAAATTGAATTGTTTGAAACAGAACTGATTATTTGCATGAAAATGATTTGGAATTAAATTACCGGCAAAGGTTGATATGCCATAAAAAACCAACCAACCAACCAACCAACATAGATAAATTCACCTTGTTAAAACCAAAAGTAATTCAAAGTTTTTACATCGCTTTATCTAAAGCAATATTCTACAAAGAACACACGAATATTAAAAAAAATAGTTTACAATAATTTCTCCAATTAAATATTTGACCAGCAAATAAAACACAGCCTAGTCTGACTGCATCTCTAAAGAGGGATAAGACTCCCCTTACAACAAGTGTCTTGCATATGACACTAAACAATCTGATGGTGAAGTTTAAGTCCTGTAGCTCTGGGAAATTGCCATTGATCCCAGGTCACCTCTTAACCGAAGTATTAGCACCTGATAGGGTCTAATCTACGGGTAAACTAGAACTGTTTTGACCATTTATAATGAAAGCAAACAAATGATCAATGTTAAATCGTTATAAATTTGATAATTTAATTGTGTGTAAACAAATGACCTAATTGATTGTTAGTGATATATATATATCAATACTTGGAATCATTTCACTGTGTGCAAACGGATGGGTAATGTTGAATGGAACTATTTCTATTAAATAGAAATACTTGCAATCATTTTATTGTCTGTAGTGAATAGAATTATTCGTGTTTGATAGAAATATTTGAAACCATTTGCCTGTGAGCAAAAACAAATAGTACTCGGGCTTGTTTAAAGATATTATCAAAAATGTGCTGAAATATCATATTCTAATACATATGCATAAACATGATTTGTCATTAAATAACGAACAACTGTTGATATACCATAAAACACAACCAACCCAAACTGAATAAAAATCTATGTTCATATCCACTGAAATTACAAAAGCAACAAAAATTAACTTGTATCTATCTATCTATCTATCTATCTATATATATATATATATATATATATATATATATATATATATATGTGTGTGTGTGTGTGTGTGTTTCTGTTGATGTATATGTCTCTCTCTCTGTCTCTCTCTCTGTCTCTCTCTCCGGGTGTGAGGATGAAGAAACAAAGAAAGACATGAGAATAAGCCAAAAGAATGTAGCGAAAAAATTATCGTATTTCAAATTGCAGTTAGATAATGTGAATAATATAACAGAGTAATAAATATTTGGCTCCTTAAAAGATGAAGAAATAATGAATTAAAAGAAAACATTCCAACTAAGACAAAACAGACAAAAATATATTCTAAAGAAGCTTATTTTAGGAAAAGAAAGAACAGAAGAAACATTGAAAATAAAAACAAACAAAAGTAAAGCCAAAGAAAACAAGATGAAAAAAGTAATTTATTCTTGTAATCTAATCGCATGTTACCCAGTGAAAGACGAGAACCAGTTTTGACTTCCCGTGTCGCGTTAGAAGTTTTATACATTTAAAACTTTCTTTCATCTGAAAATATCACCCCAATGAAATCGTTAGGAGATTTTTTAAAAAAATTCAATGAACACAATTGAATGTAAAGGAGTTCAAGTTTAACATCTAAAGATTTACTGGGTTATCGTAAGATTGAAGTAAAACGTCGTATTTATGCTTCAGAACACACTATATACAAATAAATCCTAGAATTGACTGTGACAGACAAACCTACATTCTTTATTATTTTCACATGAAACATGATCATTTTTAAAAAGTATTTTCTATAATTATTTAAAGACTCATTATTCAACTGATCTCAGTTACCAAAGATTAGAATATAGCCATGAAGTAAACTCTTCACAGTAATATATATATATATATATATATATATATATATATATATATATATACACACAAGTTGGATTTGGTCGAAAGCGAGAAGTTTTCAGCATGAAGGAAATACACGCAGAACCACCTTTCCCGTATGATTACGTAAGAAACGGTTACTGTAAACGCCTAATAACCTCAACCGCCGAAAGTAAACGCGTTTTTTGTTTTTCTTTAATCACATACTGCACACTAAAAATGAAGATTAACGTCCAATGTAGTCTCTGCTCTTAATTGATCTGGCGTATATATATATATATATATATATATATATATATATATATATATATATAATTCTCTTAATACCCTGTCCGGTGGCAAACCTGCTTAGTAGCGCCTGGAGTGGCAGTACCGCCTTGAGCTACCGAAACTGCGTTATCACCCCTGGTTGGCGGCTTATGAGGACATGGTATCGTACGTGCTTTCACACGTTGTATGATCAATATATATATATATATATATATATATGTATATATATATATATATATATATATATATATATATATATATATATATATAAAAGAGCCCTCTTGTGGGGTTTGATGAAAGAATTAACGGTTACAACTCACGTAATACAAAAATCTTCAAAACATTTGAGCACTTTGGTATCCGATAGCGCAAAATGTAAACAAACGAAAGTTGATACACATGCGTTAAATTCCCGAGCTGACGTAGAGTCGTAAGCTTGGTTAGGGGTATGTTATCGGCCTGATGTAAAATTAGGCGAGTTTCGATCCTAGTTTGAAACGTCTCGCGTGTCTAGCCACACTAAAGATTTGGGTTTCAACTAAACAGTCTGTCTGTGGAAGACAATATATATATATATATATATATGTATATATAATTCGGAGTTAACTAAGAAAATAATGATAAATTCTTTCTACTTTTGCTACAAACTATAAAGAGAATTATTAAAGAATCCTTCTTCCATCTAAATATAGAACCAATCGTGAGAATATCAATTCTAATTTTAGTTTAAATCGTTTAAATTCCTCATTGTTGTAATAACGCTTAGCAACCCAGTCTTGCATCTGATTTAATATTTAGTTGTCTCCTCATTTGATTCTCAATATCTGAACCATTGTACAAATATACTCAGATTTTAGGGCACTGCTCCATGGTTTATCAATTTCGCAGATTATTTACTAAAAGTCGTTAGTCTGATCCTGTCTAGTTGCCCTCCTTTATAAGCTTTGGGTAAATTTATTTTTGAAGGCCACGCTTCCCTTGTAAATTGGACTAGCAGATGATTCACATAGGGTATCCATACTTGTAGCCTTGCACAAAACCAATAATATATTACAGGTTAATTCTGAGAGAGAGCATTGATCTTATTCTTCAAGGTTTGGCTAGAACAGCCAAGAATATGTATATGTTAATTTAGTATAACATTGACCATTTTGAAAACAAAAATTCTAAATACACTTTAAGCGCTATTGTTTTTTAATAGAGAATATAAACCCTTCAAATGAGTACATTAATTATATTCTAATGC
>CAUZXS010001074.1:0-173625 GCA_963585895.1 Sepioteuthis lessoniana | reverse complement strand
AATTAAATTTTAAATTTTTAAAAAATCTAAATACATTTCAACGTAAATCTCCAGATTTAATAATAATTTAGGGAATTACAACACTTTTTTTTAACCTTACGTAAAAATTTCAGTAATACTATCTTAAATTAAATTTAAAATTTATATTTGTGCCCAATAATTCAGTTACCTTTCCATTGAAAATGTACGTTCACATCACATGGTGTCTTCCCAATTTTTTAATTTTATTCATTTCATCTCAAATCTCAAATTAATCCTATTTTTTTTAGTTAATTAAACATTATCTATGATATATATATATATATATATATATATATATATATATTCACAATTTAAACTCCAGTCATGCTATTATGTTCACTTTTAGACTAATGCCCTACTTTTCCTGGCTATGGGTTAAATAGCACCACTGTTGTTCTTTTATATGGGTGGGTTTAGTATTAAATAATCCGGAAAGGTTGATATGCTATTACCCAAAGAAACCAAACTATTCATAACTTTTATTAGAAAAACTATTTACGTTTATTTTAAAAATACATCAGTATAAAACCACAAGTCAGCTCAGTTACTATTTTAGAATACACCAATGGCATCTCTGCTGAAGTGTAAGACCCCCCCCCACACACACACTTAAATGAGTGTCTGTGATATGACACTAAACCATCGGATGGTGTGGTTTTGTAGCTTTGGGGATTGCGGAGCACCCCTTTATGGCCATTACTCCCAGGTCCATTTTGATCCAGAGTGGTAGTACCTGATAGGGTCCCATTTATGGGCCAAATAAAACTATTTGATCATTTATTATACTTGAAACCAATCAACTGTTTGTTAACACATGACTGATATTAAATTGAATTATTTCTATTACTTAGCAATACTTGAAACCATTTAGCTGTGTGCAAACAAATAAGGTCTGGTTCGTTTGAAAATAATGTTACCTATTAACTATTCATGTACAAACCCTATATATTTAGTAGATAGGTAATAAACAGGATTTGGCATTAAATAACCTACAAGGATTGATATGCCACGAAAACCAACCAACCAACATCTCTTCCCCAGCTATTTCCATCTGTAAATATCTTTAGCCTTTACTCTAGTAAGTCATGGTAGTTAAGATAGGATTTATTCTTAGAATTCTATCCTGAGATTTTTATCAAATGTTAACTTTTATAGAAGAGCTTTTAATGATATTTTCAGAAGGAAAATGTTATAAAAAAAACATCTCATTGGCCCAGTGGGTAGAGTGTTTGCCAATGATTCAGGAGACCTGGGTTCAATCCCAGGTTGCGTCATACCAAAGACTTTAAAAATGGTACTTGATACCTCCTTGCTTAACACCCAGTAATATAAGGTACATATCGAGGGTAAAGTGGATAAATCCAGGGAAAGGAGTAATAAACAGGATTTGGGATTAAATAACCTACAAGGGTTGATATTGCCACAAAACTCCACCAACCAAAGCTACAAGTATAGGTAACCAGTTAAGATAGACTTCACTACTAGTTTGTTAACCATTATTCTATACTGAAGCGTCCAACTACTTGCAAAGACAATTTTGATGTTTGGTATCTTAAAAAACCCATCAACTATTAATTGCCAACATTCTAAAGATCAAAGACTTACCATATATATTTGCATATCTTGCAACTTTCTGAAGCTTAAATTGAGATCTCTTGAGAAATTATAGGTGTACCAGTTGGCCTAGGCCTAGCCTTGGCAAATAATTTACAAATACAAAGTTTGTGTATTATGTGACTTCCCAAATATTAGGCTAAAATTAAAGTCACATGATACATGAGTATATATGGTATGTTCCTTAGACCTTCTTGAACCTGATCTGAAATAAATTATAATTTCAATCATCATTATTGTCTTGTTAGACAATGGTTCAACCTGTAAGACCTGTGGAATACCTCATTGATAAATTCCTTTTTTTTAGTCTGTGATAAAGTCTAAAGAAGCTGAATGATACATCTGGTATCAGGTTGGTTATAGGAGCTGTTGGAAATAAGTCATTGTTGGTATCCAGCCTCCATAAGACAGCTTGATTCACTTGTTTAAAATGGACTACTCCAACTATATTCCAAATAAAGAGTACTTTATTTTTCTCCTCTCCCTTTCTCTATGATTACTCATTTTTCTCCCCTTCTCTCTTTTTATGATAAACTTCTTCCTCTCCCTCTCACTCTCGATAATTTTCCTCGCCTTCTCTTTATTATTACAATTTTCTTCCTACCCTTCTCTCTATCATGATAATTTTCCTCTCCCTCTCTCGATCATGATAGATTACAGATATCAATTTTTCTCTCTCCAGATAACCAGCATTTATCCATTTTTTAAAATTTTTTATGTTTTTTATTTTTTTTAAATTTTTTATGCCGCTTTTCTTTTTTTTTCTTTTTTTTTCCCCCCTTCTCAATCATTTCCCAAAATCTCAATCCTGTTTATTGAATTTGTCTATTTTGTTCTTCAATTTTTCCATTTCATTAACTCTTGACAGACCAATACCAGACATATCCCAAAACTTTTGTACAGAGACATAACACAAGCATTTTTTTCTCCTCTCTTTTTAATATTTAAAACTTTTTTTTCAATTTATATGGACTTGTCTCTATTATTGCAGCATTTGTAAATGCCACCACAAATTTAGAAGTATATAAAATTGGCTAAAACTTCTCAAACTTTAGGATCTGTTTATTGTTCATTAGATATGAACATAACTTCTGAGCAATATAAGAATGTGATTGTAAATTATTTGCACTGAGAATATTTATTTAAAACTAATTGTTTAGAAAAGATTTTTTATAAGTTTCTTGCAATCATATAATTGTGTGCAAATTATTTGTATTATATAGGAATACTTAAGAAATAATATATAACTGGAAGTGATTAGTATCGGATAGGAATACTTGAAACTATATAACTGTATACAAACAATATTATCATTATTATTAAATAGGAATAGTAACTTGAAACAATATAATTGTGTATAAATTATTAGTATTGAGGATAAGTACTTTGAGATGGTTGTAAAAGTCAAGATAAAACTTACATTAAGTCCAAAAAATTGCCCAAGAGGGTTTTGAAATTTATCAAAACCCAACTGGGATGAAAATAAAGTTTCCTGCTGTGAGGAACAAATGATTAACAAAAAGAGAAACTGCTACAACCACTTGCTACAAATGAAAGAACAGGTGATTCTGATGCTAAAAGCAAGTGAATTGTGGGTATTTAAATGACCTCCTGCCAAGTCAGAATGTATCACAAGGCCATTTTGTAGTGGGGACCACACACAAATCAAGACTTGTGTGGCTCTTCCAAAAAATACTAGGCCCTGTCAGCATTCACCTATTAAGGCATCTCGAAGGCTGAGCAATCGATTTAACCCTGCTAAGCAAATAAAGCCTTAGAGTATACTGCCCCCTGATGTTACATAGCCATATACACGAATATGGCCATGTGCAAAATAGACATATAATGTTCATAACGATAGAATATATAAAGAACATAGGAATCTCGAAATCTGAAAACATAACGACTTCTCGTTCAGGTACAAAACCTGTTTATTAACTTTGAGTTAAAGGTTTTGACACAAGGAGGAGAGACACAATCTTCTATGCTGTCTTATTCATTTGGCCCCCATCTCGCGCAAGTTCGCCTCGCCTCTGCGAGCTCCAAAAGTCGAACCTCTTCGTTTGGCGTCTAGTACTCAACTCTCTAACTTTCTTCAAATTCTCACACAAACCTCCACGCGCTTCCGGTGCATGACATCACCCTCACCCTGTCACCTGTTTCGTCTCAGACTATTATGACATCTCTGAGTGACATGTCCACTCTGTGCGCGCTCACGCGTTACCACTTGCATCAAGGTTGCACCTAACTAACCCATGTGCTGAGCCGAAAGGTTCTCAGCCTAACTAAACCTAAAGGCATGAACCAAAATCCCTCGGCTATTATATTACACTGAGACCAAGCATTCAAAAGACAATTAACTATCCTGTATGAATGCCAGGTGGCCTGCCCAAAGGCAAGGGAATTATTGGTATGTATCTGACCTCACTCCAAGCCAGAATTTGACACAAGGCCATTTTATAGTAGGGACCTTGCATGAATTGAGACTCATGTATAGTAAATGCAAAAAATATTTGACCCTGTTAATATTCCCTTTATTGGGGACACTTCAGATGCTGATCAATCAACTTGACACTGCATAGTAGGTGAAGCATGGTGGGGATGACCCCTGAGACCAAGTGTTCAATAGATTTCTGACCACCTGGCATTCATGCCAAGTAGCCTTCCCAGAGGCAAGCGAGTTGTCTCCTTGTGAACAAACCACAAGCAACTTTTATGAAAGAGGGTGAGCCTACTTCTAATCAATAGGTGAGACAGGTTGATCAACAACATTTACCAGCTAAGGATGTTGAGTTCATTCCTTGGGAGGATCAGCTTAGACAATCACCGCAACAATCATATGAAAGGTAGGACAACATGGTTAAAATATTTTTGAATTAATAACAAGGGTTGGATTTTATGAGGGTAGGCATCTGAGTTTTAATAATACACAATGACAAAGAGCAAAGCAAATGAATGGTAAAGCTAAGAACAATTTTTAAATAAATAGGTTTTGATTACTCAGCTTAAAGCTCAAACTTGTATAGCCATGAACAACTATACATACACATATGCAGATGCATGCAGAAACATAATGACGCAATGAAGATGAGCGACACGGTTCCTTAGAAAAATACACCTCTCACTTTATTTGAAAGGCTTCGAAAGGGTTACAAAAGGTTTTAGTGTGAGAGGGAGTTGGAGACTGAACAGAACTGCAACATGTTGACCCCCATTCTTATGGCCATAACAGCGTTTCTTTCCTGTTATCCTGGGCTGCTCAACTGCGGGCCTGGGGGCCCAGCCTCTCTGGGACATGTTCCTCATTCCAGCATCTTCTCTCCAACTGATCTGAACTTCAACTGCTCAATCGGGGGTCCTTAGGGCCCCCTCTGCTGGATGCTGGTTTTCTCTACCGCATCTTATCTCCAACTGGTCTGATCTCCAACTGATTGAACTTCCTGTGCACCGAGTTATATAATTGTTCGACTCCCACCTTCTTCTTGTGGGCATCACAAATCGCAATCAATTCACCCAGTCCACGGTCAAGGTTATATCTTGGTATTCCTCGATCGGATGCACCTGTTATTTACACAGATGCATTTCCTATTTTGACAGCTTGGCCGGGGTCAATATGTTACAAAACAAGGAAAAACATTACAAGCAATGTTATCTATCCAGAGGTTCTTTTCATGATTAAATATTTGTGGTTTTAGATTTTAAGTGACATGCATCTTTAGGCATTAAAACATGAAATATTTCAGTACCAACCAATTGGTAAAATGGTTAAAGTATTTGCTAATGGTCTAGGAAACTGGGGTTCACTCCCAGGCTGAGTCATACCAAAGACTCAAAAAATGGTACTTGATGCCTCCTTGCTTAACAGGTATACCACCCTCTTCGCCCCGTCCTCGATCACAGCGCTGATTATACCTATTATGGTAACTCTTTGCCACAACCTTGTCCGCCTCCCTCCAATCTCTCTGCTACAGCGTGGGAAAAAAACAGATCAAAAGTTCCTTCCAGGGAAAGTGACCATGCACAGCCCTGCCCCACGTTGTGATTCTTTAAAAGTAAGGCCGATGGCCCTGTCTGAAAGGAAGAGAGGGTTACTGGCAGCTGAAGACTGGACTCCAAAGGGGTACATATATTGCAGAACAAAAACAAAAAAAAATAATAACTCCGATTTCTGCAGTAGATAAGAAAAGGGTTTATAAAACTTCAAAGTTACAGGTGGCGACAAAAAAAAAATCTGCGGGTGTGACATATAATAGTCTAAGGCGGCGGCCCGACGAGGGTTAAGTTTTCTTAACGACAATTTATCTCAGCGGCGGTCTGGCGATATATGAGTTGGCAGCGCAAAGCACAATTCCAATCTGTTGGTCCCTGTCTGGTCTTCGTCTGCTTCCGAACTGCTTCGCTCTCTCTCTCTGCCACCAACTTACAAAGGTCTAAGTTTTCTTAACGACAGTGTATTCCAGCGGCGGACTGGCGATATATGAGTTGGCAGCGCAAAGCACAATTCCAATCTGTTGGTCCCTGGCTGGTCTTCATCTGCTTCATCTGCTTCCTGGAACCAAACTGCTTCGCTCTCTGCCCCCAACTTACAAAGGTCTAAGTTTTCTTAACGACAGTGTATTCAAGCGGCGGACTGGCGATATCTGAGTTGGTAGCGCGAAGCACAATTCCAATCTGTGGGTCCCTGCCTGGTCTTCGTCGGCTTTACTTCGTCTGGGACCGAACTGCTTCGCTCTCTCTCTGCCACCAACTGCTGAGTTCGGAAATCAGCCTGTTTATATAATAATTGCCAATATTCTGGGGTAGGTTCTGACTGAGGCAGGGGTGATCTCCCTAACGTCATTTTCAACTCATTAGACATCCTTCATGTCTTTGTTTTAATTTTCGTCATCAGAAAGGGTCCAACCCTCTTTTCACTACTTCCACAGAGTTGTTCCTCTCACTACCCTCATAGTGAGGACTACAGGAGGATAGCTTTCCTCCTACCAACATAGTTTCTATCATTTTACGGCTCATGACATCAGAAAGGGTCCAACCCCTTTTTGCCCAAATATGCTGGACTGTCACCTTTGATGGAACTGGTTTCAATTCCACGTAGGCGAAAGACCGGCCTATCCTCAGGCTAATTGATAATTCCCTTTCAGCACTGATAAGTAATTTCAGATAATTTTGTCATCCCTTAGCTAAAGCATTTCCCTAAATGCCAGATGGCCTTCCTCTCATCAACAAAGACTTCTTTGTTCGCCTCTCAACCTCTTTTCTTCCTCAATTTCCGTTTGTACTTATTTGCCTCTGAGGTCTATCCTCTAACTGGGGTATCTCCATGTCACTGCAATCAGGTGAGAGTCACAGGTTATCTTCCCTGATTGTCAAATCCTTTAAAAATTAACTTTTTCCAGGCTCGAAAATTATCTTAGTATCGTTACTCTTTTCACCTTTTTAATCACAATATTTTTCTTTCTCGATTTCTGCCTGAGTTCTGTAAACAACTTAATCTTCCGTACCTGTCAACTTCTTTGTTTCAATTTTGGCTATTGTCAACAAAAGAAAAAAAAAACTCGGTCACAGCATTTTCTTGGCAATTATAATTGGCTATTCAATTTTTTTTTTTGGTTAACCCCTCACGTACTGCCACAGACGAATATTGTCACACTGGTACAGATCAAGGGTAAGTGGAGCAATCCTAGGAAAGTAGTAGTACCCTACCCTATACCTTGGTTTAGTAGCCTTTGGGTTGCCCTTGACTATAATTGGCCAACTAACAACTGCTATCAAGGTGGATACTGAAAAATGCCTGGGCACCTGGGAATTGTCAGTTGTATTCTTCCTTGCTACTAGTTGTCTCTTTGAATTCAACAGGTAAAAATCCCAACTCTGACTCTTGGGCCAGGGATTATACTACTCTGCTAGCTGGAAGCATCTCTCTCCTATGATGGGACTAGCTTTTATATCCATCACCATGATGTTAGAATTCTTTAGAATCGTTTTGACAATTCCACAACATTCAAACTACAGGAAGTGCATAGTCATTTCCTGTTTTTTTGTTCTCTTTTCCTCAGTAGCTTTATGCTTACTGAGGATCAAAATTTAATATCCAAATCCATTAATTCAGCCACCGGTCCAGATGAAATCCACTACACCCTTTTCAAAGAACTTCCAACAATATCTCTGAAATATATACAATAATATCTGGATCTCTGGCAACATCCTTACCTTATAGAAGCAAGCCACAACCATCCCTATCAAAAAGCAAAGATCCCCCAAACTTTACCAGTTATAGATCTATTACTTTAACCAGCTCTTCTTGCAAAACTCTCAAAAGGATAATTAATCTATGACTGTTTGATTCAAGAAACCACATCAATCTCCTCTCAAACCTACAAACAGGCTTAAGACCCAACAGAAGTACCATAGACCAACTAGTCTGCATAGAAAACCTAATCTAAAAAGCATTCATTAAAAAGGAACATATAATTGGTCTTTTTTGACCTTAAAAAAGCCTATTACACATCATAGCCATACAGCCTACTCAAAGATCTTGGCCTACAAGACAGACTCCTCATCTTCATGAAACTCTTCCTAGAAGACTGAATTTTTCAAACAAGTAAATAACACATTCTCTGATCCAAGACCACAATTGTTCAGTCAGCTGGGGCTGTAGAATAGACCAACTGCTTCTCTGCAGAGAGGTGAGACTCCCTCAACTAGTGTCCTGGATATGACACTAAACAATCTGATGGTGAGCTTCCAGTAATACTAGAGCTTTGAGAAATGCAGAGTACCCCTTCATTGCCATTGCTCCCAAGTCCACTTTGACCTGGAGTGGTTGCTCTTGATAGGGTCAAATAGAACTGTCTACTTTGAAATAGAACAGTTTTGACATTTAACTGTGTGTAAATAAAAAACTGTACTTATGCTAAACTGAATTGTTTGAAATAGAACTGTTTAAATGTATGAAAATGGATTTGGCATTAATGACCTACAATGGTTGATGTGCCATAAAACCAAACCAAAGAAATATGTGTACTTCAGGGTAGCCTCCTGTCTTTGATTGTATTCTTAATTAAAATTGATAAGGTAACAACCTGTACCCCCTTTAGATATCGATGGATTTCTATAAATCAGTGACTTCTTCTTTTGTTTCAACTTTTAAAATATAGCTAACATAGAAAGGATCCAACAATGTAACAAGATATCAAGATGAAGCATAGAAAATGGATTCAAAATCTTGAATAACAAAACCAAATGCATTCACTTCTGCCAAATCCAGTAAATGCACAATCACCCTGTCCTAGTACTAAATAGTTCTGAAATCTTCATAAACCATCAACACAAATTCCTAGGCATTACGCTTGACTCAAAACTATCTTTTATCCTTCATATCAAACAACAGAGGATTAAATGCAACCAAACTATCCAACTCCTGAGAGCCATAGCCCACACAGACTAGGGTGCTGACAAAAAAGACTGTAATCAAATTATACAGATCTCTAATATGATCAAGGTGCCCGTGGTGAAATGGTATTGTCGTAGGAAATGGACACACCGACACGAGTTAGAATTCTGGACGAGACTGACTGTATTTCACATAGCACTAATACCCTTAAGAAAGGTATGAATCCAATTATTCTCCCTCCAGCTATGGGTAAATAGTAGGGCAGACTGGGTTCTTCAGCCTTGGTGAGGAAACTAGGAAGGAATACTCTGAATTCAAACCTGTTAAACTCCACTTAAAAAATTGACCTTTTGTCATATCCTGCCCGAGTGGAGGGGTTGGTAAATATGAATATGATCAAAGCTTATGGCTGTTTCATATACAGAGCAACCAGAAAGTCCTATATCTGAGAACTTGAAACCATCCACCTCCAATGAATCCATATCACCTTAAGAGCCTTCACTACCTCTCCAATTGAAACCTTATACATAGAACCCAATGAACCCCTTATCTTTTTGAGAAAAAGTTGCATTCCAATACCATACCAAACTTATCACATTTCCTCAAAACCCTGCCTATAACTGCATCACGGAAATAAAATGCAAAAACCTGTTTGAAAATATAGCAAAAGCCATCAAACTTCTTAATCTAAGAATCCAAAACCACCTCAATGAAATCAAAATCAGGATACCATGAATCAACCAATGGTAAAACTAGAACTAACCAAATTATCCAAAACCTACCTCCATCACTTTCCAAGAGAAATTCCTTAACATCTAAAATAACTTCTCAGATCATCACCACATCTTTACAGATGGGTTTAAACAAAGAATGAAAGTTGGTTGTGCTGCTGTCTTCCAAAACCAAGAATCACGAAAACTTCTCCCAAATGAATCATCAATCTATAGTGCAGAAGTTACAGCTATTGACCTAACCATAAACATTATAACTAACCACAAATTCTCCAAATTTATCATCTACTCAGATTACAAATCAGTCCTCTAAGCTCTACAGAACAAAGATACATCCACTCCTCTCATCATAAAACGAACTCCTAAACAAAATGAACACTCCTTCTAAAGATAAAAGCATCATTCTCACCTGAATACCAATCCAAATAAGTATACTTGGTAATAAAAGGGCAGACAAAGCTACAAAAAAGTTCCACTGACGGACATATCCTATATAAATATCCCATACACTGATCTAAAACCAACCATTAACAAATTTATACATGACAAATGGGAAAAATCATGAGATGATCAAATACACAAGCTCCACCATATACAAGATGTCATTGGCCTGCAGGTTACAGAAGAAAGAGAAAGAAAGGGGTGATATTTTCCAAACTTCACATTGTCTACACCCATTCACAACTCCCCCAAAAAAGGAAGACACTCGACATGCTCAATGTGCAAAGTACCCTACACAGTCAAACACACTCTCTTAAACTGTGACAATTTCAAACTTGCCCAACTTTTTAAAAAAGATTCTAGTTAAAATTGATAATAATAAAGATATTTGTTTTGAATATAGGTCCACATAATTTAAATAACCCTCTATTACGGCCATTATTGGATGCTTTTTAATTAATTTATTTATTTTGGTATTTTTAATGTGAAGATAGGGTCATGAGTTTAACTCCAGCATCTAAGATTAAAATGCTGGAGGAAAAATGGTTGTCAAAATTAATAATAATAAAAATATGTTTTGAATATAGGTCCACATAATTTAAATTACCCTCTATCATGGCCATTGTTGGATGCTTTTTAATTAATTTATTTATTTATTTTGGTATTTTTAATGTGAAGATAGGGTCATGAGTTTAACTCCAGCATCTAAGATTAAAATGCTGGAGGAAAAATGGTTGTCAAAATTAATAATAAAAGTATTTGTTTTAAAGAGCGGTCCATATATTTTGAATAAAAGTACTTGTAATTTGAATAACCCTGATGGACATTATTGGATGATTTTTAATTATTTTCTTTTTTCTTTTTCTTTTTTTTTCTTTTTTAACGCAGGGTGTGGCCAACCATCCCACTGAAAACTGTCTCCCTTCATGATGTCCCCCCCCCAAAGGCCGTAGTAGTTGGTCTATCTTTAATTTAAAAAAAAAAGATTTTTATTTTTTCCGAATCGGTCACTCAAGGACTGTCCAGTATCTCTGCTGCACCTCCATCATTAGTCTCTGACAACCACCCTAAAATGACCCCCCCCGTCCCCAACAGTCCACCACCACCAAACAAGAACAACAACAACTTTTCCATGAAAACTACCGCCATCAGCATTGCTGTCACAGCTACAACCCACCTATCCACCCCACATCTTTTGGTCAGTCAGCAGTCCAGCTGTGGTCACAAGAGCAGAGAGGGCGCAGACAAGGGTCTGCTGGCAAGAGGTTTTAAGCCACCTGATCAATTAGTTATAATAATTGATAAAGTTGTGGTTACTTGGGCAAAGCAGTGGTCAGTCCTGCTCTGCCATCTTTTGTTGTTGTATCGACTGGGTTTATTTTCCTGTTTTCTGTCTGTAAACCTGGAAAATGACCAAACAAACATCAGATGAAGAATAAAAGAGTGCCAGATGACCCATGAATGTGAAGAAAAACCAAAAATAAAAATTAGTTTTTTTTGTTTTTTTTTTTTAATTCTTTATTTTTTTTAAATTTTATTTTTATTTATTATTAAATTCTATTCTTTAAAAACAACCAAAAGGATAGTCAGTTTTCTTAATTTGAAATATATACATTACTACTTCTGTCCCATAATGTTTGTTACATTTGCATATATATTTCATACACTAAATGTAATAACTATTATGGGATACAGGAAGTATAAAAAATCTTTTTTTTTTTTTCTTTTTTTTGTTGAAGGAACACTATATTATTTTTGAAAAAAATTATTAGTACTTTTTTATTTAAAAAAAATAAAGATACTATTTTTTTCTACACTTTATTATTATTTTTTAAAGAAAGGTCTGAAATATTTAGTATTTTTCAAAGAGATAATTTGTATCTTTAAAACAAAGTATTTTTCAAGTACAAAGAATTTTTGGGGTGCTTTGCATTAAAACAAAAAAACAAAACAAAACAAAAAAACTAAACAAACAAAAATAAACTTTGTATTTGAAAAACTACTTTTTATTTAATTTTTAAAGAATTTTTTATTTGTATATTTAAACACTTTTAAATATACATTGTACAAAAATGTCCTGGAACCTGCTGACTACATGAAAAAAAATTTTTTTTTTCTTTTCTTTTCTCTTTCTTTTTTTTTTATTTTTTAAATTTTTTTTCTCTTTACTAAGAATCGAACCATGAACCTTGTTGCCCACTTGCCAACAGCCATGTCGTGTTTAAAAGTACAGAGGAAAAAAAATAATAAAACACCATCCCATACAATAAAGGACTTTTCTCGTCTCTTCCCACACCTTACCTTTCTTCAGTCAGCCACAAACAATCAACTCCACAAAAACACACTCAGATAATTTTCTTGTTTCAAAGAAAAAAGACAAACTTTAAAAAAAAAAAAAATCCCCTCCCAAAAAGCATATTTTATTTATTTATTTATTTTATTTTATTTTTTTTTTTCCATAAATAATGTACATTTAAGGATTGCTTTGTTGACTTTATTTCAAGGATCCACCCTGCTTCTGTAGCAAAGAAATGAAGGAACTGCTAAAAAGAATAATAAAAAATCTTAAGAATAAAAATCTTAAAATGCAGATTTCTTGTTTCAATAGCAAGTTGGTTTGTTTTGTCTGAATTTCTTAGATCAGCTATTATCATCATTTATATACTGATGTACTTGGACTAGTGTCCTCATCTTGGTTGTTATTTTAGTTACAGTATTTCAGCTATTGCACCATTCCATTGAAGCAGATGATAAGCATCTGATATATAGCATTATCACTCTGTACCTTATATTTGCTTACTTTTTCTCTCTTTAATGTGTACTTTTTCTTTTTATCAAAATGGAATGGTCAATTATTTATCGGAGTTGTTTTAGTCAGTAACCAGCAGGTATGTGGAATCGGTAAAAGGTAACAACTCCTAATAAATTTTGATTATATTATAAATAATGTTAACATTTCCTATTTCATAGATAATAATTTGATTAGTTTTTTTTCTTTCAGAATAAATTTTAAATTCAAAGCGTAACCTGGTATTTATGATGGAAAATGATGATGAATGATAAGTGGAAGGTGGAATCAACAAAGACAGACCTTGTAAAAATGTTATTTTTATTCCTTTTTTTTTTTTGTGTGTGTGTGTAAGAGAGGCAGAGAATGCGCATGTATGTTCATGTTAACATCTATGGTGTAATGGTTATCATCATTGATAAAAAAACTGTAGGTGCCCATGGTGTAATGGTTATCGTCGTAGGAAATGGACATGGCGACACGAGTTCAAATCCTGGACGAGACTGATTGCATTTCACATAGCACTAATACCCTTGGGAAAGGTATGAATCCAATTATTCTCCCTCCAGCTATGGGTAAATAGTAGGACAGACTGGGTTCTTCAGCCTTGGTGAGGCAACTAGTCTAGGAAAAGGAATACTCTGAATTCAAACCTGTTAAACTCTGCTTAAAAATTAACCTTGTGTCATATCCTGCCCGAGCAGAGGGGTTGGTAAATAGGATTGATATGAAAACTAACCCGAGTTCAAATCTTGGACAAGACTGTTTGCATTTCCCATATTGTAATATATTAACATGACCTGCGGGTGTGAATACAGTGGATGTTGTTGACAGAGATTAATAAGACCAGCGTGATCGCCGAAATGTCATGTCCACAGGTGCTGTGTATCAGTGGATGTTAAGACAGCTGCATCTGCTCAAGGATAATATCAACAAGGTGATTGCTGAAATGTCACCAAGCCCACAGGTGCTGTGAATACAGTGGATATTGAAACAGGTGCATCCAGTCGAAAATATCGGAATATCACCTTGACCTGTGAACATGGTTGAATTCGGTGATGGTAGCAGATGTGTACGCCCACAGAACCAGGTTTGGGCAAGTAGCCAATGGGAAGCAGACAACATAACCAATTGAAAGCAAAGAAGTGAGATGCGGGCGTAACCATAGTTAACGAAAAAGAGAAATTGCTGCAGGTCACGTTAGAGTTGTAGACTATATAAGGTCCCGAATTTTGGCTAAAGTCAGTTGTTCACTGGCTCTTTCGTCTCCCGACAACTCCTTCATGTGTATAAACTCTCTGCGATTGCTTTTCTGCTCCACACAAGTATCATCGCCAAAAATAAAAATATAATCTTATATTTTTATATACATACGTGTTCCTCGTTGTTAATAACGACACAGTATTCTATACTATATTGCTAATTCTCTCAGGAAAGGTATGAATTCAAATATTCTCCTTACAGTTATTGGTAAATTGCTCATGTGAAGGAGTTGGTATATATACATAGGTTGGACAAAGTAATGGAAACACCTGGAAATTTCAACATGTTTTGTTAAAAACTAAAGACACATTTTTTCTATATAATTTTATTAGGATCCTTTTCAAGTTTCCTGACAGGTGTTTTGGTTTTAAGTTGGAGTTGGTAGATGAATTTACTGAAATTGTCCCAGCACTTTCGGAACTTTCGTAAGTTTAAATAAACTTTAAATAGCTGTAATCTGGTTCAATTATTGGCTGGTGTCTTGCCAAACAAGGCACCTGTCAAAACGTCCTGCTCAACGTCCATGAAATATTTTTAGGCTGACCACTTAATATTCTCCATCCATATCCCTTACGTCTTTTAAGAAATTTGCAACAGCAGTCTACTAATGCTGTAGAATATGTCAACTGCATCTCTGCAAGGAGGTAAGACCCCTCCCTCTTCAGCAAGTCTCCTGGATATGATGATAAACCATCTGATGATGAGGCTTCAGTCCTGGTGCTTTGGGGAATGTGCAGTACTTCTTCATAGCCATTACTCCCTGGTCCACTTTGACTCTGTTAGAATCTCCTGTCTGGGTCAAATAGAACTGTTGAATCATTCAACTATGTGAAAACAAATGAGCTTTGGCTTGTTTAAAATGTTACCTATAACCTATTTATTTACAAATTGTATATTTAATAAGTAGGATTTGACATTGGCCTCCCTGTAGGTAATTTGTTGTCCCAACGCTGTAGCAGTGCATCCTCCAAGTTCCTTTCTTAATGCCTCCACGATTACTTCTCACTCCGACTCCATATCTAATAAGTAGGATTTGACACTGAATAACCTACAAGGTTTGATGTACCATAAAAACCAACCAATTGACCAGTGACTCTATTGATGGTGATATTCAAACTTAGCTCTTTATGGGTGGGCATGAGTGCTTGTGTGCATGTGTATGGTTGTGGATTGGATGTTTGCCTCTTCATATATACAAAAGGTCAACCAAGCGACAGTCAGAAGAACAGGGTCAGATAAAGTTGTAGAGATCAACCAAAGGACAGTTAAAAAAGGCCGGGTATCTGTTACCAGAAGTGGGAGAGGAAATCCATGCAAGATAGGCCAGTCTCAAACAGGCTAGTATTAAATTGGAAAGAACCCACTTGTCAGAAGACACAAGAACTTAGTCAGCTACGAAACAGATGTACTGGGAAAAATACAGACAGAAAAGATGGATAGAGGAACATTTTCTGGATTTCATTTTCTCTTCAAAAACATTTATTCAACCCTTCTGTGTTTTTGCTTTAATTCGTTCTTTGAGCTGCATTCTACATTTGAAATAGCTTTAATCTGGTTCAGTAATTGGCTGATGTCTTGCCAAACAAGGCACCTGTCAAAACATCTTGCTCAACATCCATGAAATATTTTTGGGCCAACCACTTAAAATTCTCGATCCATATCCCTTACATCTTTTAAGAAATTTGCAACAGCATTCTTCTAAGGCTGTAGCATATGCCAACTTGCTGAGAAAGCCAACACAGCAAAAGGAGTCTGATGATCATGCAACGAAGGTTTTTATTCAGCAGCTAGGATTGCATACCCTGGGTTAATATATTACCATAGACCAACCATGTCCAATCTCACTACAACTGGCATATTTAGTCCTTAATTTTGCAGTTCAACAATTCTGCTACATGCAAATTCTATCAACTTTTAGCCTTTGCTACTGGCTCATTGGCCTAGTAGGTAGAGTGTTCGCCAATGATCTGGGAGACCTCGGTTCAATCCCAGGTCATGTCATACCAAAGACTTTAAAAATGATACTTGATACCTCCTTGCTTAACACTCAGCAATATAAGGTACATATCAAGGGTAAAGTGGAGCAATCCAGGGGAAGAAGTAGTGCCTTCCCTTACACCTTGGTGTAGTAGCTATTGAAAAGGGAGCCTTCTGGTCGCCCTTGACTAAAGGGAGACAACTTTACTTTTTACTTTAGCCTCTGCCATGTTTTTACCTAATTTTAAAACAGGAGATACCAGTGGGAAATGTTAACTGTACTAAAACTTGAACACATAACTAAATTTCATTATAAATTTACTAATTAAAGTTTTGTTTAAACTTTTGATCAGCTAGTATTTTGCCTAATTTCCTAATATTTAAATTTTCCCTATTAAATTTTTAATCTTATTTTTCCTTTTATTTTCATCTTTTGAAGTTTTACTCAAATAAATGGTTGAGTATAATGTGCCAATACCCCCTCAGTCCCCCGAATACATCAACTTCTTTGAAACATTTCAATCTTGGCTGGTGATCATCTAGTGGTTCCAATAGGGGCATTGCACATTTCTTCATGGCTACAAGAAATACAATCAAGGGAGTGGGAGGAAAGAACAAACAAACGAGGGCTTGGGTTAACTCAAGTGCAAGAAGGTTAAGTTGTGATACTGCATTCCCTGTAGACAAACGCTAGCGTGTATTTCTAGCAAAAATTCTACAAACCACGAGGAGTGCTGACTCATCTTGATTGGTCTTCCCTCACTGCTGCTGGACCTTATCTCATGCCGACTGGTCTCTCTGCTGTCCGGTGTCGACTGCCCCTCTCTGTCGCCCGTTGTGAACTGCCTTCTGTGGGTTCCTTCTTCCAACTGGCTGTCTTGTCTCTATCGGACCTGCCTTTCCTACCCCACTTCCGGTCTCATCCGTGATCTCGAGTCCAGGTCTTTGTTTGGTTTCGCGCCAAAACAAACAAAAAGATCGTCTGCTTGGCGCACCCACTTTATAGTGTCACAGTAACAATGCAAAAAACGTATGTTTCTTATGTTTGTTGGTCTTAAGATTTTAGCCAGCTGTGTATTTGTGTGAAAGCTTATACAAGGGTCATTCAATTAATATATTGTGTCCTCTCCCCCCTTTTTTTTCCATAAATATCTACTACATTTTGGGGTGGGGGATTGGTTCATAGGAAAAATTATTTTAATCATGCAAAAATATTTATTTTGAAGCTATTACAAATGCTGGCAAATCAAATGTTTGTTGGTCTTAAGATTTTAGCCAGCCGTTTATTTGTGTGAAAGCATATACAAGGGTCATTCAATTAATGTATTGTGTCCTCTTTCCCCCCCCCCCTTTTTTTTCCATAAATATCAACTACATTTTGGGGTGGGGGATTGGTTCATAGGAAAAATTATTTTAATCGTGCAAAAATATTTATTTTGAAGCTATTACAAATGCTGGCAAATCAAATGGAATGCTCCAGACTTGAACAGAGGTCTGTCATCAAATTTTTTGGTGGGTGATTAGTGCAAATCATATGAAACTGACAGCAGAATGTGTGATGTGTACAGAGAAGCATGTTTTAGTAAAATAAAGTTTCCAAATGAGCTAAATTGTTTAAAGAAGATCAAAATAGAATTCAAGATGAAGATAGGCTAGGCAGGGCCACAATAGCAAAGACCCCTGAAATGGTGGATGTAATAAATTACCCAGAGTAAGTGTGTGTGTATTGAAATCTGAAACTGATGAAAGTGTTCACTTTCAAAGTGGCCTCCCTGTAGGTAATTTGTTGTCCCAACGCTGTAGCAGTGCATCCTCCAAGTTCCTTTCTTAATGCCTCCACGATTACTTCTCACTTCCAACTCCATATCATGCTGACTTGCTGATCTCAAACATCAGAAAATATATTGCCCTGAACCTTTCCTATGCTTATATTATCTTCCAAGCAAGTGTTGTATACTCATACATGCAGATGTAAGTAGAAACATGATGACAAGCTTCAATGAACGAACGAACACACTTCTTTATAAAAATATACCTCTCACACTTTATTCAAAAGGGTTGATGTTGGTTGTGTGTGAGAGGTGAGTTGGAGACGGAGACAGACTGCTACATATTGACCCAAAGTTCTTCCAGTGACCATAGCAGTACTTCTTCCTCATCTTGCCTGGGCTGCTCAACTGTGGGTCGCTGAGGGCCCAATTGTTTGAAATAGAACTGATTTGTTGTATGAAAATGGATTTGACATTAAATAACCTACAAGGATTGATATGCCATAAAACCCAAACAACCCACCGACAATACAACATCTCTTACTGCAGAAAATAATTGAAGCCATCATTCAGTTTAATTGGGAACACCTGCCGTATCCTTTTTACTGTCCCTTCCGATTTGCACTTATTTGACCTCTTCAAAAAAGTTCCGTCTGGAACAAAGTTTTCATTCAATGATGAAGAGAAGAACACCTTGAACAAATGGCTAAAAACCCAGTTCAAAGATTCCTCTTCTACAGAAATATAAAAGTGTGTGTTTTTTTTGGTTTGTTTTTTTCGGGGAAAATGTGTTTTTAAAGAAGAAAGATTTTTTTTCATCTTTTTGAGTATTTGGACTATTGTCTTTATCTTCATCGTTATACCCATATTTCAGGTGATCATCCTTCGGCCTTCTTCAGGTGTTACATTTTGAACTCGGGAGCCCACCCGAAACTTCAAACCAAACCCTTTTTTTTATCCACAGACGTAGATTGTCCTAATTTTCTTAGCCATGACCAGGTATTAGTGTTAAGCTATTGTAAGAAGACAATAGTTTAAATACGCTAAGTGATAAAAATTATCTAGCTTCATCTCAGAAATTTAGACAAATAATGGAGATTATATTGAAAAATAAAGCAAAAATTGTTTCCTGGGTGAAATGTGAGTCATTATATTGCAAAATTTACCTTGTTGGATTACTCTGTATAAATGCAAATACATTGTGTGTGTGCATGGGAATGAATAATGCATATATATATATATATATAGTCATCCACAGACAGATCTGTTTCGTTCTATCAGAACTCCTCAGTGTGGCTAGACATATTAGCTTCCCATAGCTGGGATTGAAACCCGGTTGACTCAAACGCCAAGCCAAGCCTCTAACCCTTCAGTCACAAGGAGCCATTAGCTGCGAAGTAAATATTAAACGGTTATGAATCACAATTGTTTACATACATCCGTTCAACGGCTACCAAGACCTCAATTCATATATGAAGAGACTTGCAATAAACACTAATGGCAACATGATTACTTCATTTGCCAGAGAACTCAACCTTATGGGGGTAGGGGAGTATATATATATATATATATATATATTGTAATTAGAAGAAAACTCAGACCTGGTTAAATTGTCATTATAAATTTATTTCAGCAAAGAATATCATTATACTCTTCGACTCATTAGATGACTTCACACGTTTAATTTGAGGTGGTAAAACAATAAATATAGATTAGTCTATATATATATATATAAGCATGTATAAATTTAAACTCTCTGGGGAAAATAATAGAAAAATTAAGAGACCAGAAAAAGGATGTTCCTGCAAATTAACCCATCCTTATTTGAAGATAGGCTAGATTTTTCATAGCAGGTGGAATTTTTACACACACACATACAACACTACCTACAATCACATACCTGAGAGAAAAAGATGAAGAGATAAGAAGGGTGTCGGAGGGTTCATGTTTGGCTGACAGTAGATTTTCCTCTTACATGGTCAAAGTAGTCTGGTGATTTTGGCAACTTTTTATTAATCAGTTTAAAGTCCAGAATGCTAGATAAAATATATTTTAATGCACCTAGCCTACCTGATAAAGAGAACAAATAAAAAAAAGTTTCTTTTATTATTGTTCACAGGACACTGAAGCCCTTGATCACTTAAATGGCCGATGGATTCTAAGGATGTTGGCATTTTTTAGTTAACTCCTGTTTTCAGTTTGGGGTGCTAGATAAAATGTTTTGTTACACCCTGCCTACAGGATGAGATTTTAAACTTTGACAACTCATCTATCTTCTAAGGCTGCTTGCTTTTATATATATATATATATATATAAGCAAGTGGTCATGGTGTGTGTGTGTATATATATATATATATATATATATATATATATATATATATATATATACACACACACACCATGACCACTCACAATTTTACATGCATTCCTCTTTTGACTATATTCCCTAACTCCTCTGCAATCAAAATAGAGAGAAGTGATACGAGGTCAATTAGAGTAAAGCTAGTTTGAATTCAGACTGGTTGCCTAATCAAGGCTAAAGAACCTCGCCTTCCTTATTATTTATCCATAACAAAGGGGAGATACAGATTAATGCTTTTTCCAAAGGCATTAGTGCAAAGTAAATTGCAAACAGCCTCGTCCAGGATTCGAAATCAGATTGTCAATTCCATTTTCTACAATGATAATCATTACACTGCCCGTGGTGTAATGGTTATCATCATAGGAAATGGACATGGCGACACGAGTTCAAATCTTGAACGAGACTGATTGCATTTCACATAGCACTAATACCCTTGGGAAAGGTATGAATCCAATTATTCTCCCTCCAGCTATGGGTAAATAGTAGGACAGACTGGGTTCTTCAGCTTTGGTGAGGCAACTAGTCTAGGAAAAGGAATACTCTGAATTCAAACCTGTTAAACTCCGCTTAAAAATTAACCTTGTGTCATATCCTGCCCGAGCAGAGGGGTTGGTAAATAGGATAATCATTACACTAAGCACACTTCCCTTGGTAAGTAGAGGAGTCCACCTCTTCAAGGGGTTGTATTGCTTGTGGATTTCATCCTTGTTATCTTGCTCTTGCTGGTGTGACTGGTTTCTTTTTGAAGCCAGAAGTACAATTTTATCATGCATTTGCTCCTGGCCAAGGATCAGGTATATCAGGTTATCTGCCAAATCCAGATATCAAATTGTTTCCTTCTTATGCCATTTCTTTCTTTCATAGAGGTCTTCATCCTTCAGTTGATCAACTGTATGAAGAGAAATGATGGCAGCTGGCATCTCTGGCAGACTCCACTCCTGATGCTGAAGCACTCTGGCAGTTGTCCCCTTGTGCAAAACCCTGTTGAATGTTCCTTAGTATGAGTGCTGGATACCATAGTGACCAAGCAGTTTCCAGAGGACTTCCCTATCTACATTGGTGAAGGACTTCTCATAGACAAAGTTGATGTACTGTGAAGTATTAAATCCCAGAGACTGCTCAGTGATAATACACTGAAAAGAATGAAGACAATTAACTAGAATGTGTGTGTAGTATATTTGTTTCACGTTAAAAGGTTCATAAGTTTGTTGTAAAATGTTTAGCTTTTGCTTTGTAACTGTATTTACTGGTTAAAGAGAAAGAGTTTTATAAACTCTAAGTATACAGACTTTTTTCGTATAGACATTTAAAATTGTCATAGACTCTTGAAAATTCAGTATGTTATTGCTATACATCTTATGAGATGACTGAATAATTTCTATGATTTCAGGTTCAAATGAACTGCTACAGCAGGAATTGGAATACACTCTACTAAAGCCTGATTGTCACAGCTGGTGAATTTCAAGAATGCAATCTGACACTTTAGAAGAACGATATGCAATAAAATTGGAAAATGTCACAAAAACATATGGAATGCTTCAGACTGCTTTTGGACCATCTTGCATGAATTGAGCATCAGTTTTTGAGTGGCATAAGAGATTCAAGGAAGGCAGGGAGTCTATGAGGGATGATGAGAGGTGTGGGACGAGTAGGGAAGTTAATAGACCAGAGTTGATTGGCCAAAGGGTTAGGGTTAGGGTTACTATGTTGAGGTTTTAAGGGAGTTCAGGAAGAGATTCCGTCGGAAGAGGCGAGCACTCTTCAAATTGGGTCAGTGACATTTCCACCAGGACAATGCACCAGTCCACAACTCCATCCTTGTCACTGACTATTTGACCAAAATGGGCATCAAGACAGTTCCTTACCCTCCCTATAGTCCAGACGTTGCTCCCTGTGACTTTTGGTTATTCTCTAAGCTCAGAGCCTGTCGTTATGAGACAATTGAGGAGATGAAAGAGGCTGTGACGAAGGTCATTAACACGTTCACAGTAGAGGACTTCCATGGGTCATTCCAGAAGTTGTTGGAATGGTACAGCAAGTACATTGCAGCTAGAGGAGATTACTTCGAAGGGGACTAGAGTTTCATGTGTGTACTGTCAATAAAAGTGCCCAAACGAAAAAAGTCTGGGAACTTATCGTATGCACCTTGTATTTAAGATTAATTTCTTTTCTAAAACAAGACAGAAAGGACTAAACAAGTCTTCTTGCCATTTGTATGATACTCTGAGAATAAAGGGTTTAGTTCAAAATTCCTACATATGTACTGACTATAACAGACACCTGAAAGCAGACTGAAGATATATTACTCTAGCTCAGTAGAAGAGACAAAAAATAGCATCACCAGTGAGAATGAAAAAAAGGTATTCTTTTAACATAGACAGCCAATGAAAAAATGAAATATGAGATATTCTTTTAGCATAGACAGTGGAAGAATGAAATATGATTGGTTTGGTTTGGTTTCTTTGTTTAATGGCATATCAACCTTTGTAGGTTATTTAATGCCAAAGCCATTCTCCTAGAAGAACAGTAGTGGTACTATTTAACCCATAGCTTGGAGGATAAGGGGGTTCATACCTTTCCCAAGGATATTTGCCATAAAGTGAACGTAATAGCGCAACTGGAGTACGAACTCGCTTACTACGATTACACAGTCCATCACTTTAACCATTACAGCACGTGGACACCCTCAATGAAATATGAGATATTCTTTTAGCAGAGACAGCCAATGGAAGAATGAAATATCAGATATTCTTTTCGCAGAGACAGCCAGTCGAAGAATGAAATACGAGATATTCTTTTAGTATAGACAGCCAATGGAAGAATGAAATATCAAATATTCTTTTAGCAGAGACAGCCAATGGAAGAACGAAATATGAGATATTCTTTTAGCAGAGACAGCCAATGGAAGAATGAAATATCAGATATTCTTTTAGCATAGCCAGTTGAAGAATGAAATATGAGATATTCTTTTAGTATAGACAGCCAATGGAAGAACGAAATATGAGATATTCTTTTAGCAGAGACAGCCAATGGAAGAACGAAATATGAGATATTTTTTTTTAGCATAGACAGAGACTTGAAAGCAGCTAGCAGAAGAGATAGCAGTATTACAAGGAAGAATGAGATATCAGATGTTCTTTTAACATAGACATCTAAAGGCAGTTGGGGAAAGAGATAGAAAACATTATCACAAGAAAGAATGAGATATGACATTCTCTTAGTATGGACAAATATATGAAGGCAACCATCTGAAGAGATAGAAAAGAAGAAAGTGATATCAGATATTCTTTAGATATTCTGAAAACAGCCAGCAGAAGAGTCAGACAATGGTATTACAAAGAAAATGTTATAAGTAATATACTTTTTATATAGACACCTGAAGGCAGCCAATAGAAAAGACAAAACAGTATTCCAAGGAAGAATGAGATATCTTTTAGTATAAACAGATAGCAATAAGCAGTGATAATTTACTAAGCTTTTTGCTTAGATGTGGCACAAGGCCATATGAAAGGGGCACCCAATGAGACTCGAACTCACTCGTGTAGGTTTGCTAGTGGAGCTTGCTAACCATTACACAACCACAGGCACCTTAGATAGCAATAGGCAGTGGGTGAAAGTGACAGAAAGCAGTAAGCACTGGAATGAGATACTCTTTTAGCTTAGATAGACATCTGAAGGTAGTTGGTGGAAGAGATAGGAAACTGTATCAAGCTAGAATGAAATATTCTTTTAGTATAGATAGACACATGAAGGTAGAAGAGACAGGAAACAGTATCACGCTAGAATGAGATATTCTTTTAGCATAGACAGACACCTAAAGGTAGTTGGTAGAAGAGACAGGAAACAGTATCACACTAGAATGAGATACTCTTAGCATAGATAGACATCTGAAAGTAGTTGGTAGAAGAGACAGGAAACAGTATCACACTAGAATGAGATACTCTTAGCATAGATAGATATCTGAAAGTAGTTGGTAGAAGAGACAGGAAACAGTATCACACTAGAATGAGATACTCTTAGCATAGATAGACATCTGAAAGTAGTTGGTAGAAGAGACAGGAAACAGTATCACACTAGAATGAGATACTCTTAGCATAGATAGACATCTGAAAGTAGTTGGTAGAAGAGACAGGAAACAGTATTACACTAGAATGAGATACTCTTAGCATAGACAGACATCTGAAGGTAGTTGGTAGAAGAGACAGGAAACAGTATCACACTAGAATGAGATACTCTTAGCATAGACAGACATCTGAAAGTAGTTGGTAGAAGAGACAGGAAACAGTATTACACTAGAATGAGATACTCTTAGCATAGACAGACATCTGAAGGTAGTTGGTAGAAGAGACAGGAAACAGTATCACACTAGAATGAGATACTCTTAGCATAGATAGACATCTGAAGGTAGTTGGTAGAAGAGACAGGAAACAGTATCACACTAGAATGAGATACTCTTAGCATAGATAGACATCTGAAGGTAGTTGGTAGAAGAGACAAAGCAATATCATGTTAGAATGAGATATTCTTTTAGCATAGATAGATACCTGGTCGTTGGAAGAGACAGCCACCTGAAAGCAGACAGCAGAAAGCAGTATCACAAGGAAGAATGAGACATACTTTTATCATTGGCAGGCACTGATAGGCAGTTAGTGGAAGAGACAAGAAACAGTAAAACAAATAAGACTGAGGTATTCTTTTCGCATAGACAGGCACCTGAAGGCATTGGTGAAAGAGACAGAAAACATTATCACAAGAAAGAATGAGATATGAGATATTCTTTCATCATAGTTTGATTTCTTTGTTTTAATGGCATATCAACCACCTTGGGTTATTTAATGCCAAATCCATTCTCCGAGAAGAACAGTAGTAGTACTATTCAACCCATAGCTGGGAGGATAAGGGGGTTCATACCTTTCGCAAGGGTATTTACCCGAAAGTGAACGTAATATCGCGCCTGGAGTACGAACTCGGTTACTACGATTCCGCCATCCATCGCTTTAACCATTACGAGGACACCCTCTCTTTCATCATAGACGGACACCTTAAGGCACTCATCAGAAGAGACAGGAAACCCTATCTCAAGGAAGAATGCAATATTCTTTTAGCATAGACAGACATCTGAAGGTGACCAATGGAAGGGTCATAGCAGTATCACAAGGAGATATTCTTTTAGTATTGATAGTGGAATGAAAAGAGTCTACACCTGCGGATTGAATAAAGGTTTCTGTTTGAAATTTTTCTGAAAAATGTTTGAGTGTACAATAGTTGAAATATTGACTTTTACAACTATTTGTATAACTAATACAGCAGTATATTTTTTTAAATGTATAACTCAATTTTTTTTCCTACATTTGATTTTCTTTAATTTACCTAGATTTTTTTCTCGATTTAATAAAAAATTTATCTTAATTTTTTTAGATTTGATTCTTTTAATTAACCTTAATTTTTTCTAGATTAATTTTTTGTAAAATTTATCATTATTTTTCCAGACTTAATTTTTACTAATCATTCTTAATTTCTTTTAATCAACCTTAATTTTTTCTAAATTTTATTTTTTTAAAAATTTACCAGAATTTTTCTGGAGTTAATTTTTTAAAGATTTACTTTCATTTTTCATCTAGATTCAATTCTTAAAAAAATTAGCTAATGTTTTTCTAGGTTTATTTTTTAATTTACTTCAATTTTTTCTAGGTTTATTTTTAAAATTTATGTAAACTTTCTTTAATTTACCCTAGTATTTGCTAGATTTAATTTTTTTTTTATTAACCTTTATTTTTAAAAATTTTCCTAAATTTTTCTAATTCAATTTTTAAAAGATTTACCTTAATTTTTTCTTATGCACTGTAATTTTTTTTCTAGTATAATTTTTTAAATTTACCCTAATTTTTCTATATTTAATTATTTCTATATTTATCTTTTTCTTAATTTACCACAATTCATAATTTTCTTTAAGTTAGTTTAAGCTTTTCTCGACTTAATATTTTTTAATTTGCATTAATTTTTTCTAATTTACTTGGAGTTTTTCTAAGTTACCTAAATTATTTTTTAATTTACCTTAATTTTTTAGAAATTTAATTTCTTTGAAATTAACCCTAATTTTTTTCTAGATTTAATTCTTTTTTAATTTACCTTAATTTTCTATGATTTACCACAATTTTTTCTTGATTTATTTTTTTTTAATTTATCATAAATTTTTCCTAAAAAAAAAAATTCAAAAGTAAATCAAAATTAAAGCAAATTAAAAATTTTTTACTTATTTACTTAATTTTTTGTAATTTAGTTTAATTTTTTTTTTTTGTTTTACCTTTTTTTTCCTTGATTGAATTTTTTTATTTACCTTTTTGTAAGTTAGCTTAATTTTTTCAAGATTTAATTTTTTTATATAAATCTTATTTTTTTCCATATTAAATTTTTTGTAAAGTAAGTAAAGTTGGCGACTGTAGTCAAGGGCAACCAGAAGGCTCCCTTTTCAATAGCTACTACACCAAGATGTAGGGGAGGGCACTACTCCTTTCCCTGGATTGCGCCACTTCACCCTTGATATGTACCTTTTATTGCTGAGTGTTAAGCAAAGAGGTATTAAGTACTATTTTTAAAGTCTTTGGTATGACATTACCTGGGATTGAACCCAGGTCTCGCGGACCATTGGCGAACACACTACCTACTGGACCAATGAGCCAGTAATTTTTTGTAGATTAATTATTTTTTAATTTGCTTTTTTTAAACTTATAATTTTTTAAAAAATATAATTTTCTTTAATTTACCTTACTCTTTACTTGATTTATTTTCCTGTAATTTGCATTAATATTTTTTTTATTTAACCTTAATTTTCTTTAGTTTACATAAAGTTTTCTTAGATTTGATATTTTTTAATTTGCCTTAATTTTTTTCTAAGTTAACTTAATTTTCTTTAATTGATGTTTACTTTTCAAAATTTAATTTTTTAAAAATTTACCTTAATTATTTTCTAGATTTGATCTTTTTAATTATCCAATTTTTTTATATTTTTCATTGCTTTTTTAAAATTTACCTTGATTATTTTCTAGATTTGATTTTTTTAATTGTCTTAATTTTTTATATTTTTCATTGCTTTTTTAAGAATTTACCTTAAATTTTTTGTGATTTAGTTTTTAAAAATTTATTTCAACATTTTTCTTTTTTACCTAAACTTTTTCTAATTTACCTAAATTTTCTTTAATTTGCCTTTATTTTTTCTAGATTAAATTAAAAAAAAAATTAACCTAATTTTTTCTAATTTACCTTAATTTTCTTTAATTTGCCTTTATTTTTTCAAGATTAAATTTTTTAAAAAATTAACCAAATTTTTTCTAATTTACCTTAATGTTTTCTGGATTTAATTTTTTTATCTTATTTTTTTCTAATAAACCTTAATTTTCCTTAAATTACTTAAATTTTCTGAGATTTCACTTTTTCTAATTTACCTAAATTATTTCTAATTTATCTTTGGTTTTTTAATTTACTGTATTTAATTTACCTTAATTTTTTCAAGATTTAACATTTTTTATTTACTTTGATTTTTTTCTTAGATTAATTTTTTAATTTAATTTAATTTCTTTCTAGATGTAATTATTTTTATTTTGCATTCATTTTTTAAAAATTTACCTTACTTTTTTCTTATTGTTCTTAATTTTCTTCAAGTTACCTTATTTTTATCTAGATGTAATTTTTATTATATACCTTTATAATTTACCAAGAACTTTTTTCTAAATTTTCCCCAATTTACCTTAATTTTTTTTTTATTCAATTTTTTAAAATTTTCAAAAATCTATCTTAATTTTTTCATTTACCCAAATTTTTTCTACATTTAATTTTCTTTTCATTTCCATGAATTTTTTTTAGATTTAATTTTTTCTAATTTCCTTTCATTTATTCTAATTTTCCTTAATTTTCTTTGATTTACCTAAACTTTTACTGCATTTGATTTTTTCTAAATTTTTCTAGATTTCATTTCTTTTAATTTACCTTAATTTTTTTGTACATTTAATTTTTTAAAATTTACCTCATTTTTCAAACTAGTTTTATTTTAATTTGTTTAAAAATTTGCCCTTATTTTTTCTTTAATCATTTTTTAAATTCTGTTTTTACATTTTCTTAACATTTTTCTAGGTTTATTCTATTTTTTTTAATATTTGCCTTAACTTTTTTCTACATTGATTAAAATTAAAAATAAAAATATATTTTTATTCTTTTTACATTTAGCTTAGCATTTTTCTGGATTTATTTAAATTTATTTTTTTACAAAAAATCCAATTTCTTCCTTGCAGCAGTTATGTCAATTCTACTACATAGATGCACCCCATGGATGCTGACAAAGTGTAAGATGGGAACTGCACAAAAAGGCTGTGATCTATATTGAACAAATCCTGGAAGCAACATCCTACAAAACAGCCACTGTACGACCACCTACCTCCTATCTCTAAAACCATCCAAATAAGATGGACAAGGCATGCAGGACACTTCTGGAGAAGCAAGGATAAACTCATAAATGATGTTCTCCTTTGGATCTCTTAACATGGATGTGCCAGCGTTGGATGATCCATAAGAACTTACCTACAACAGCTCTGTACAGACGCAGGATGTAGTCTAGAAGACCTGCTGAGCATGATGAATGATACGGAGGAATGGTGAGAGAGAGTCAGGGAAATCTATGCTAGCAACACAACTTGATAAAGAATAATGACATTTACCTTAGTATTTTTCTGGATCTATTTAAATTTTATTTTTTTTTTACATTTAATTAAATCTTTTTCTACATTTTTTAAGTTTACCTTAAATTTTTCTGGATTTATTTTTATTCATTCATTTATTTAATCATTCAATTATTTTTTAACCTAATATTTCTAATTTACCTTAATTATTAAATTGATTTTTATTCATTTACCGTAAGTTTTTTCTAGATTTATTTTTATCATTCATTTATTTGATTATTCAATTTTTTTTTTTTTTTTACATTTACTTTAACTTTTTTCTAGATTTTTTTTTCAATCATTTATTTAATTATTCAATTATTTTTTTTACATTTACTTTAACTTTTTTCTAGATTTTTTTTTCAATCATTTATTTAATTATTCAATTATTTTTTTTACATTTACTTTAACTTTTTTCTAGATTTTTTTTTCAATCATTTATTTAATTATTCAATTATTTTTTTTACATTTACTTTAACTTTTTTCTAGATTTTTTTTTCAATCATTTATTTAATTATTCAATTATTTTTTTTACATTTACTTTAACTTTTTTCAGGATTTTTTTTTCAATCATTTATTTAATTATTCAATTATTTTTTTTACATTTACTTTAACTTTTTTCTAGATTTTTTTTTCAATCATTTATTTAATTATTCAATTATTTTTTTTACATTTACTTTAACTTTTTTCAGGATTTTTTTTTCAATCATTTATTTAATTATTCAATTATTTTTTTTACATTTACTTTAACTTTTTTCAGGATTTTTTTTTCAATCATTTATTTAATTATTCAATTATTTTTTTTACATTTACTTTAACTTTTTTCAGGATTTTTTTTTCAATCATTTATTTAATTATTCAATTATTTTTTTTACATTTACTTTAACTTTTTTCTAGATTTTTTTTTCAATCATTTATTTAATTATTCAATTATTTTTTTTACATTTACTTTAACTTTTTTCTAGATTTTTTTTTCAATCATTTATTTAATTATTCAATTATTTTTTTTACATTTACTTTAACTTTTTTCTAGATTTTTTTTTCAATCATTTATTTAATTATTCAATTATTTTTTTTACATTTACTTTAACTTTTTTCAGGATTTTTTTTTCAATCATTTATTTAATTATTCAATTATTTTTTTTACATTTACTTTAACTTTTTTCAGGATTTTTTTTTCAATCATTTATTTAATTATTCAATTATTTTTTTTACATTTACTTTAACTTTTTTCTAGATTTTTTTTTCAATCATTTATTTAATTATTCAATTATTTTTTTTACATTTACTTTAACTTTTTTCTAGATTTTTTTTTCAATCATTTATTTAATTATTCAATTATTTTTTTTACATTTACTTTAACTTTTTTCAGGATTTTTTTTTCAATCATTTATTTAATTATTCAATTATTTTTTTTACATTTACTTTAACTTTTTTCAGGATTTTTTTTTCAATCATTTATTTAATTATTCAATTATTTTTTTTACATTTACTTTAACTTTTTTCTAGATTTTTTTTTCAATCATTTATTTAATTATTCAATTATTTTTTTTACATTTACTTTAACTTTTTTCTAGATTTTTTTTTCAATCATTTATTTAATTATTCAATTATTTTTTTTACATTTACTTTAACTTTTTTCAGGATTTTTTTTTCAATCATTTATTTAATTATTCAATTATTTTTTTTACATTTACTTTAACTTTTTTCAGGATTTTTTTTTCAATCATTTATTTAATTATTCAATTATTTTTTTTACATTTACTTTAACTTTTTTCAGGATTTTTTTTATTTATTTACTTATTCAATTTTTTCTTTTTACGTTTACCTTATTTTTATTCATTTAATTATTCAATTATTTTTGTTTTTACCTCTAACATAACTTTTTTCAGGATTTTTTTTTTTCAATCATTTATTTGATTATTCAATTTTTTTTTTACATTTACCTTAACTTTTTTTCTTGATTTTTTATTTTTTTATTTAGTTATTCAATTTTTTCTTTTTACATTTGCCTTAACTTTTTTCATGATTTATTTTTATTCATTTATTTATTTGATTATTCAATTATTTTTTTTTTTACATTTACCTTAACTTTTCATAAATTCACCTCTATTTTTTTTTTAGATTTATTCATCTTATTTTTATATTTCCTATTATCAATATCCTCAATCATTTTCCTCACCCAAATTTTCTTGATTTCTGCTAAACAAGACTTTGGTACTATTTCTCCCTGTTTCAGGATTGAATCTGCTGTTGGTTTGCCTCCAGTGCCAGGAGTATTGTAAAAAAAACAACTTTTTCCTAAATCCTCTTTGGTATCATCAGGGTTGAAATTCTCAAACCTCATTTGTTATTGCCTCTTTAAGTTCAGTGTAAAATTTAACTGAACTCATTAATTAAAAACTAACACTTTCATCCCCATAGAGAAATCCTTCTCTTTCTATTATTTATAAAAATTTGCCAACCTCCTTAACTTAAGTAGCTATTCTTTTGGTAGTGCTTTTACTACACACACATGCATTGTCATGATGCAGTTGAATGCAGAAGCAATTGAATAAATGTATCATCATAAGAATAAAATAAAATATATAATTGTAATTACACCACATGTTTGAGAGGGGTGTCCTCGTGGCGTAATGGTTAAAGCGATGGACTGCGGAATCGTAGTAAGCAAGTTCGTACTCCAATCACGCTATTACGTTAACTTTCGGGCAAATACCCTTGCGAAAGGTATGAACCCCCTTATCCTCCCAGCTATGGGTTATATAGTACCACTACTGTTCTTCTCGGAGAATGACTTTGGCATTAAATAACCTACAAAGGTTGATATGCCATTAAACAAAGAAACCAAACCACATGTTTGAAACTTTGACTGTTGAGAAATAGTTTGGTTGATGGAGATGGAGACAAAAAAACAAACTGGTTGAAAAGAATCAATGTATAATAGTATCCACACCTCATCTGAGATAATTAGAAAGAAGGTCCCAGCTATGGGTTAAATAGTACCACTACTATTCTTCTAGGAGAATAGCTTTGGAATTAAATAACCTAGAAAGGATGATATGCCATTAAACGAAGAAACCAAACCAAACCTTATTCCCCACAGCTATAGGTTAAATAGTACCACTACTGTTCTTCTAGGAGAATAGCTTTGGCATTAAATAACCTATAAAGGTTGATATGCCATTAAACAAAGAAACCAAACCAGAAAGAAGGAAATCTAGAGGGCATAGCAACTGGGATACTGTGATAAAATAAATGAAATTGGTTCAAGACAGTATAAAATATTGAAAACACATCATTCTCTTTTTCAACCACTAAGAAGATTGAGACTTATTACCAGATGATAATTTTTGGTTTGTTCAGTAAAAAAAATTTTTTTAAATGACAGAAACTAATTCATAATGATACAGTAGGAATGGACTGTCTCATTAAATAATGGAGCTTTCATAGTGTACCATAGCCAGATACGGCTATGTGTGAAACGTACATAGAATGTTCATAACATATATACATAGAACATAGGAATCTCGAAACACGAAAAACACTTACGATTTCTTAGTTCAGGTACAGAACCTTTTATTACCTTTGAGTTTAAAGGTTCTTTGACATAAGGAGAGAGATACACATTCTTTCTATTCTGGCTTTTCCATCTGCCCCCCCCCATCTCATGCAGCGCCCGTAGCACGCAAATTCATCTGGCCTCAGTGAGCCCCGAAAGTCGACCCTTCTTGTTCGGTGTCCAGTTCTCAACTCAACTAACTGATTTTTTCAAAATCCCCAAAATCCTCCATGTGCTTCTGGTGCATAACGTCACCTGCACTCTGTAGCCCCATTTCCCATCTGGGCTATTGTGACATCTCTGAGTGACACGTCCGCTCTGTCTGCACGCGTGAACACCTGCGTTAATGTTGCACCTTAGTAACCAATGCACTGAGCCGAAAGGTTCTCAGCCTAACTAAACCCAAAGGCATAAAATGAAATCCCTCGGCCATTATATTACAACAGGGAGATATTAAAACTACAGAAGTTACTTCATCCGATAATATAAAAGAGCCCAATCTTTAAAGGCAGAATTGAGTATTTGCGCCTGATACTGAATAAAGTAATAAGATTTCTATATAACTTTTTGTACATTACTAAAAACATTTCCTTAGATGGTTTTTCTGGACAAGTGCTAAAATTTTGAATATGGCACCAGCAGTTAAGTTTCAGCTCAAAAAAGAAAAATGAATTGTCAGGAGCTGATTTTTAATATCTATATGACTGCTGATAATACACATAAGCATAGTTGGGAACAGGTCACATGACAACTAAATTGATTAAAGAGCCACTCAGAATTTAACTGTTTTTTTTTTTATTTAGAATTAAGTAGTTTGTATCAGTCTGTCTGCTGAACCTGAGTTCAGTAATTGAACTTTAATGTAGATTCTAATTATAAGCTCTCAACCAATAAAATAACTAAGACAATGAATTAACTGATACAATATAATCCAAGGCATGCACAGTTGAATGAGAACAGTATACATCCATAGTTGGAATAAAGGGTACAATTTGAAATCCCCATGATAAAAAACACTGGAGGAAGGTCAGAGGGAACAGTGTCCAAAATGTGCAGATAGCAACCAATCTGAGGATATAAGATTTAACAAGGTGGTAATTCCTAGATAGCATCCTGTTTTTTATAGCACATTAGGTTATCCCAAAGAGGGTGACCTAACACAGAATATTCAGTAGGAAATAGAACAAGTCAATATGATATCTAATTGTACACAATGCAAGTAGGGAACTAAGTTCCCCTCACTAGCTATACAACAGTCACAAGTGCCTAAGGAAGAAACAGAATAGTCCATACAATAAAAAGGTGGAGACCGTTTAGTCTCCTCAGGTCTGGAAAATAAAGGAGGGAGGTCCCATTGGTTCACTGCTGAGGAGTGAACTATCACATCTGCTCTTCTCAAGCCCTGTTTGTCTAAGACATGGATTCCCTAGTTCACCTTGTCACATGACAAAAAAGGACTTGTGACATGGGAAAGTTCCTCAAAACAGTGTTTAAAGGGAGACCTATCCATTCAGTCTCCAACAAGGACAATAGCCTGAATCTTGTTAATAATATGAATAAAAACTCTTCTCAGAAATTTAGATAGGTAAGTAAGAATTGTTATATAAATGTTTTGATTATTACACATTATATTAATACATTATATTATATATTTATACATAATAATTCTTATCTTATATATTTATACATCTAGAGTAGAGTGTTCGCCATTGGTCCGGGAGACAGGGGTTCAATCCTAGGTCGAGTCATACCAAAGAATTAAAAAATGTTACTTGTTGCTTAACAGTCAGCATTAAAAGGTAAGCATCAAGGGTTAAGTGGAACAATCCAGGGAAAGAGTAGCTCCCTCCCCTACACCTTAGTGTAGTAGCTATTGAAAAGGGAACCTTTGAGTCACCCTCGACTAAGGTTGCCAATTTTACTTTACTGGTCAATTGGCCAAATGAGTAGAGTGTTCACCAATGGTCCGGGAGACTGGGGTTCAATCCTCGGTCAAGTCATACCAAAGACTTAAAAAATGTTACTTGATTCAACCTTGCTTAACAGTCAGCATTATGAAGTAAGCATCAAGAGTAAAGTGGAAAAATCCAGGGAAAGAGTAGCTCCCTCCCCTATACCTTAGTAGCTATTGAAAAGGGAGCCTTCGAGTCACCCTCAACTAACATTGCCAATTTTACTTTACTAGTCCATTGGCCTAATGAGTAAAGTATTCACCAATGGTCTTGGACACCAAGGTCCAATCCCCGGTCAAGTCATACCAAAGGCTCAAAAAATGGTACTTGATGCCGCCTTGCTTTGCACTCTGCATTATAAGGTAAGCATCAAGAGTAAAGTGGAACAATCCAGGGAAGGAATTGCTTCCTCCCTTACACCTTCGTGTAGTAGCTATTGAAAAGGGAGCTTTCGAGTCACCCTTGACTAAGGTTGCCAATTTTACTTTACTGGTCCATTGGCCTAATGAGTAGAGTGTTCCCCAATGGTCTGGGACACTGGTCGGGTCATACCAAAGACTCAAAAAATGGTACTTGATGCCGCCTTGCTTAGCACTCAGCATTATAAGGTAGGTATCAAAGGTAAAGTGGAGCAATCCAGGGAATGGAGCAGTGCCCTCCATTACACAGAGGTGTTGTATCTATTGAAAAGAGAGCCTTCGGGTCACCCTCAACTATGGTTGACAAATTTACTTGTGACTTTATATTGATACATTATATCATATATTTATACATATCAGTTTATTAAATTATATATTGATACAAATATATTTGTATATTATATCTTTACTCATATTAGTTTATCATATCATATATTTATACATAATTAAATTTATCATATGTATATTGAATTATATACGATGTGTGTTTAGCATAAAAACTATTGAGCACAGACAGCTAAGGCTGTAAAGTACACTGACTGCATCTCTGCAGAGGAGTTCGACTCCCCCCCTCCACACTCACACCAACAAGTGTCCTGGATATGACACTAAACAATCTGATGGTGAGGTTCCTACAATGCTGGAGCTTTGGAGAATGTGAAGTAACCCTTTATTGCCGTCATTCCTGGGTCCACTCTGGTCCAGAGTGGTAGCACCTGATACAGCCTATCTATGGGTCAAATAGAACTGTTTGACATTTAGACTGTGTATTTATGCTAAACTGAGTTGTTTGGGATAGAACTGTTTTTACATTTAACTGTGTGTAAACAAAAAACTGTACTTAAGCTAAACTGTATTGTTAGAAATATAACTGATCCTTTAACTATGTGAAAACAAATGACTGATGTTTAATTAAATTGTCTGTGGTTGGTTGGTTGAGTTTTATGGCATATCAACCTTTGTTGGTCATCTAATGCCAAATCCATTTTTATTCAAATAAACAGTTCTATTTTGAACAATTCAGTTTTGCGTAAGTACACAGTTTAATTGTCTAAAACATTTCTATTTCAAGCAATTTAGTATAGTGTAAGTACAGTTTCAATGTCAAAAATAGTTTTAATAGCTTTCAATCAATTCAGTTTAGCATATGAAAAAAGTTTCATTTCAAACAATTCAGGTTGGTTGGTTGGTTGCTTGCTCGCTTATTTGAGTTTTATGACACATCAACCTTTGTAGGTTATTTAACACCAAATCCATTTTTATACAAATAAACAGTCCTATTTCAAACAATTCAGTTTAGTATGAGTACACACATTAATTGTCAAAAAGATTTCTATTTCAAACTATTCAGTGTAGTCAAATTTCTAATTCTAACAATTCAGTTTAGAATAAGTATAGTTTTTGTCCACACACGATTAAATATCAAAGCAGTTCTATTTCAAACAATTCAGTTTTGCATAAGTACATAGTTTAAATATCAAAACAGTTCTATTTCAACTAAGTCAGTTTAGCATAAATACGCAATTTATTTCAGATAGTTCAGTTTTGCAAAAGTACACAGTTCAAATGTCAAAACAGTTCTAGTTTGAACAATCCAGTTAAGCATGAATATGCAGTTTAAATGCAAAAACAATAAACTCTCAAAACCACAATTAAGTTCTATTTAACCCATCGATAGGACCCTATCAGGTGTTACCACTCTAGGCCAGAATAGACCTGGGAGTGATGGCAATGATGGAGTACTCCACATTCCCCAAAGCTCCAGCATTACTGGAATGTCACCATCAATTGTTTAGTGTCATATCCAGGACACTTGTTGGTGGAGGTCTTACCCCCACTGCAGAGATGCAGTCAGTGTATTCAACTATTGGAAATTATCTGAGTCACCTATTACGTGCCCTGTGATTGGCTGAAAAATAACCAATCACGGGCTGCTATCAACACATCTGCCGTACCACCACACATGTGCGTGTTCTTCAAACTAACAGAACTCTTTTTCCCTTTTGACACCAATGATGTAACACGGAATCCTGACAAAGCCAGCTACGAGTTAGTAACAGCGTGTGACGCACTACATACGAGGACGGTCATCCCATGAGAGACTCTACGCATGTGGGGACTCAAAATTCTCCTTCTTCAAGTCTTTGAATTTGTACAGACCAGCCACCAAATGCTATTGTTAAGTCTGCAGAAAACGTCTCTTTTTGCAATTATTCTTCTTTTCTTCTTTACTTTATCTCTTTCACTAAATATAAACCCTTTCTTTTTTTTCAACCAAATTGTTATCTTATTCCTTTTCTCTTGTCACATCTCGTGTTACAGTAAGCCTTATTTTTCCTTACACTGCAGATATTTATTTCATCCTATTCTTAATGGGTAAAATCCCAACACTACAGCCCCAGGCGATTGGGCAAGAATTGTTAGTGATACATTGCAATACTTGGAACCATTTAGCTTTATTGACATGCTAAACTGAATTATTTGAAATATAACAGTTGACATTTAATCTGTACTTATGCTAAATTGAATTGTTTGAAATAGAACTGTTTTTACATTTACCTGTGTATAAACAAAAAAACTGCACTAATGCTAAACTGAATTGTTTGAAATTAAGTGAAACCAACTAACAGTATACAAAAAAAAAACGAACTCAGGCTTGTTTAAAAATATTATCTACAAAATGTGTTTAGAAATTATATATTTAATATATATATAAAAAGTATTTGGCATTAAATGACCTATATTGGTTGATGACATAAAACCCAACCAAACCAAATCCTATACATTTAATATATATGTATTAAGAGGATTTGGAATTAAATAACCTACAATGGTTGATATGCCATAAAACCCAACCAAACCAAATCATATATATTTGATATATATGTATAAAAAGGATTTGGCATTAAGTAACCTACAATGGTTGATATGCCATAAAACCTAACCAAACCAAATCATATATATTTAATATATATGTATAAAAAGGATTTGGCATTAAGTAACCTACAATGATTGAAATGCCATAAAATCAAACCAAACCCAAATAACAACTATTGTTGTAAAAAATGAAATCAGTGTTCAGAGTTCAAATCCAGGACAAAGTTGTTTGTGTTTCATTCATATCTTTGGGAAAGGCATGAATCTATCTGTCCTCCCAGTGATAAGCAAACAACTAGGCAGACTAGGTTCTTTAACCTCGGTTTGTTAACCAGTCTAGAAGGTAAACTCTAAATTCAGACCATCTGTTCCCCTATTGACTTTATGTTACGTCCTACCCATGGTGGAAGGGTTTAGTAAATACAAACATGGCATTATATCAATATATTATGATTCTTTTACATCGTTACTGTTTTGGTAAAAAAAAAAGATGCAAACCCATTTTATTTGTCTTTAATAAAAAAGAAAAAAAAAAGAAAAGTAGAAAATTAGCTGTAAAATGAATTTTTAAATATTCAAAACACAAAACAACAAATAGATCATAGATTAATGTACACTGAATTAGATTTATATATCATATTTTATTTTAATTTTAATTGTTTGATACACAATTATGGAATACTTTATCAGTGATGTATTTCCTGGGATCATCAAAAGTTTTCTCCACAATATCATATTTTCTCTGCATCCCAAGTAGTTGTAAAAAATATCTGTGTGTGTGTGTGTGTGTGATTGTTATATTTGGTGATTATTTGGTTCTGTCTAGTCTTATCCAAATAAAATTTATATTATAATTACTTGTAGATAATTTCGGGAAAGTATTCTAAAAATTAGCATTGTTATTGTAAAATACCACAAATCTCTTCTGATTCACCTACTTAACTCTTCACACATCTAACTACTAAAACACACGAAACACAAACTGACAAATATCGACAATGCTGAAGAAAATGACATCTACCAGACGTTGGTCCAACAACAGTCAGTGTCAAACTGAGAATCATGGCTTCTGCACATAGGTTCTGCACATAGTCTATTCAAAATCCCCAGAAAATTCTCAGTTATAAAAAAAAATTTATTTTTCAACCAATCATTTTTTTTCCACAAATAGCATTTTCTGGAGCCTGTGTTTGAAGTTGGGAACATATAAATAGGGCAAGCAGAGCTCACACGGGCAGTTGAATCCTCTGCCATCATTGAGAGCGTCACCTGACAACACCATCAGACAAAGCAACCACTTGCCACCAACCAGATAACTGCCCGTCAGCCGGTTAGATATTCCATTCGCTTGTTTATTTTATTTATTCAATAAACAAAATAAACTAAATCTTCTTGTCAGTCTTATTTTTCTTGCAACCACACGTTTGTATATAACAGTATTTAATAATTTTCCTTGATAAATTATAATAATCTGGGTGAGTACAAACACAGACTCCCATCACATTGTTATTAAGTTTTAAACTAGATTAGAAATGACTTTATTTAGTAAGGTTTTAGCATGTGGAATGTTTGTTTTTAGTTTTTAGCGAGGAAAAGTTGTAACGTGCGTGTGTGTTTATGTTGAGTTGTTTCCTCGCTAAGTGAGTAATTGTTAATAAAGAAAGGATGAAGAAGTGAAAGGACGAAATGGAGTTATAAGAAAGTTGAGATAGCAGCGTGTGTTGTTGGATGTGCGAGGGAAGTATGTTCGCAGTATATAGCGAAAGTCATGTTTGCTGTTGGAGGAAATAAACTTTGGAGTCACCATGAGTTTGTGTTTCTGGTTATTTCGGGGAGAATCATGTGGTCTCGTGAAAATGTGGCCCAGAGGTGAAATAAGGGCTTGGTGTTGGAGCAGGATTCAGCATCGCAATCAACATAGCCAATTTTGGGGGTGACATAAAGTTGTTCCTGTGGTGGCGTATTGAATGTATCTAATTCATATTCAACTGGGATTCCTTGGTCTAAGAGAAATTGACGCAAGGAATCCATAAATTAGATAGGTTCCCTCATGTGTCCATGCTGCTGCTGCTATTGAAGAACCGCCAGTGAGACGTTTGTACTGGACGGAGTTGTTCAGCCAAAGAGAGTGTGTTTGGCAGCTTCCCCAATTTCTGCTGCTCGGAAAGGAGGTCTGGGATGAATAGGATAAGTCATCCTGATTGGGTGAAATTATGCGTTGAATTAAGTTACGCGCCAAACCAAAATACGAAATTTCCTTCCGCTACAAGGTAAAGCATTTTAAGCAAGATTTTTCTAGTGCTAAATTTTCGAATGGTATTGCACTTACAATAGTCTTGCCATAGTGTGTCGTTTTTGCTGTGTTAAGATAACATGCAAATATACACAAATTGTATTATTCTTCTAAAATGCCCTGTTGGAGTTTAGAATACACTGACTATATCCTCTGCTGAGGGGTTGGACACCCCGTAAAAAAGGAGTTGTCCAAGATATAACACTAAACTGAATCTGATAGTGATACATCAGTTTTGGAGATCTGGGGAGGGTGGAATATGGCTTCATTACTGTGATGTCCTTATATCTGAGGTAATCAATACTTGCTAGGTATTGATTATTACCAAGGTGAATCGATAAGATGGAGGATGATTAAAGACAGAGGGAAGACGAACATCCGCTGCTATGCCTGGTGTATTCCTTTATTGACCAAATCCCCCAGATGTAGTAGGGGCTGTAACCCCTGTGGCATCAGAGATTGTTTCCCTTTTGTTAGTTAGGATATTACAATTACCATTACTCCCAGGTCGACTCTGACCCTGAGAGGTAGTACTTGTTAAGGTCTCGTTTATGGTTCAAATTGATCTGTTTAAAAATTATTAGCATTCGATGAGACTGTGTGCAGAAAAAAAAAACTTAAACAATTATGCAAAAAATATAAATATGGATTCCGAATGAATGCATAAAATAACCTTAGACGATTTGACATGCCATTAAAAATCAATCAATTGTTATTTAGTATAACAATTGATTAATTTTTTAAAAGTTATCTAAAAACTATTTAACGATAGATATTGCCATTTTCTAACCAAAATAAATGGAAGATTGATGGATAGAAAGAAAGAAGAAAAGAAAACAACTTTCACTTTCCTCTTTTGGAATTCTATAAATGCAGAATACAGTAAAAGGAATAACAGTTTAAAGGAATAAAGAACGCATTCTGTTTATTCTGAACACAACACAAAATGGCTGCAGTCGTAAGAGGCATAAACACGGTAAGTCTTCAAATCTGTTAACTTTTTGCTTGTGATTATTCAACTGGTTTTATTTCATCTGCACTGATTTTTAAAAAAACTCTTCCACTGCTGTAATGATAATAAAAACAATTTTAATTTCTTGTTTTCATCAGTTTTTTTAATGTTTTTTTTTTTTTTTTTTTTTAGTTACACGTGAGATCATGTTTGGCCAGATAACCTTTAAAAACACAAACGAAGTCAACTACGATTTTTTTATTAAAATTATTAGATATGATTAAATTTTAGATTTTATTATTCTTGATTTTTTAAAAAAAATTTATTTCTAAGACAATTAAAATATTTTATTTATAAAGTTTTAAACTTTGAAGAAACAAATGTCTGATTTGAAATTTAAATTTAGAGAAATAATTTTTTAAGTTACTTGTTTCAGTCGAATTAAATTTTTAGCCTTTTATTTTTTTCTTCAAGATTTTAATTTGATTTTTGTAAATCCTGGAAATTATTTAATAAATTTGGACTAAGATTGAAACCTGTGATATTCAATTTGACGTTTTTTTTTGTTTAGAATATGTATGATCTTAATTCCTCTGTTATATAACGTTTACTGTTACTAACAACAATATTGAAGACAATATTTGCATTATTTGTTAAAAGTTAATTCTTCATAAATAAATCTTAATAAAATGAATTAACGTATACCAGGTATTATTATTATTATTTTTTAAAAAATTTTTTCACGGGGCAAAGAAATTCTTATTTATAAAATCCCTTCTGTTTTGATTCTGTTTTACTGCTACGTGACACTTATCTATTTTTTTTTTTTTGTTTGTTTTTGCTTTTCTGTCTGACTGTTGGTGGAATTGTTACATTTTTATTTTTAATAATACTTACATAACAACAAATATATATATATATATATATATTCCTAACCTTTTATTAAAATGTTAACCCTTTCTTCAAAAGTACTTGTCATTATACAGAAATTCAGTATTCACTTTTACACATGTCCAAAAATGTTCTGTTTTTTTTTCTTTTCTTTTTATTATCCCAACACAAAACATATATTACAAAAAAAATTCTTTTTAAAAATTACCTAATTAATTTTGAGAACTTTTATTTACGACTTGATGTATAAAGATATCTAAATATGAATTATACATTTTTATTTTTAACAATGCTTATATAACAACAAAAATATCTGCACGGATATATATATATATATATATATATATATATATATATATATATATATATATATACACTTTCACATTTCTCCCTAAAACATTTTTTAATCATTCCAACACCAAACATAATAAATATATAAAATTCTTTTTTTAATTACAAAAAAAACATTAAGTTAAATAACTTCCGAATGCATTTAAGAGAACTTTATTTACGACTTTAGGTATAAAAAAAATACGTAAATACCAATGATATGTTGTTATTTTTTAAATAATTCTTATATATTTAACCTTAAGCAGAAACTCTGGATTCTCTTTTCTACATGACCCTCAACCTTTTTTTTTATTCATCACGAAACCAAATAAAATATCTAAAAAGAAAAAAAAATCACCTACCATTTCTTTTTAAATCACCGAATTAATTTAGAGAACTTTACGATTTGAGGTATAAAAAATGACAAGTAAATATAACTAATGATTTTTTAAAATTTTAGTTTTGATAATACTTTCATAACATTACACACACACACATTTATTACCGAATTGATTTAAGAACATTTATTTATGACTTGACGTATAAAGAAAAAAATAGGTAAATATTTTTAAAAAATTCTTGCGATTTTTCTATTGTCTCTTTTAGTAACCGAAGTTTATTGTATTTCGAGAGAAAACATTCACCTTTTTATTTTACTTAAATTCTATCAAATTTTAAATTCAAGTTTACAGGTTATTATCGATATCTGTAATTTTTGATTAGTTTTCACTTCAGTCGCATAAAAAAAAATGGAAAATTTCATGCTAATACCGAATTCCCCTTCCCTTAACTTTCTGGTGTAAGTTTCAAAATAATCGTTTATTTATAAAATATTCCATATTTATTATTAAATCGTAGTTAAAAGAATATTTAGAATTGACATACTAGTTATAATATAACTAGTAAGTTAGTAGTACTACTCACCTTAACTTTAACTTACATAAGACACCTAATGACGTTATTTATTTACTTAGCTTATAGTGTGGCAGAAGGTCACACGAGTTAGATTACACAATAAGGTTATTTATCAAGTTAACTTGGTCAGGCACAAGGTCACTTTAACGGGGCTCGTGAGAGGACTCTAATTGCCGATCAAACTTTCGGACCGAGCAGAAACCCTCGCATTACGCGTGAAGACGTGTATTATTTTTCATTGTTTAAACTTCGTAACTATTGGATTATAATTATGGGAAAAAAAACGCTCTTTTATCGGCAATGGTATGATTTATTACGCACCTTTTCTTCTAAAGTTGGGATACTCAAAAGGGTTATTATTTTTGTGTGTGTGTGGGTCTTTTTTTTTTTTTTTTTTTTTCATGTTAATAAGTTCTCAGAAAAGGTTTATCTCCCTTGTGGCGCTTTTTATATTGGCTCTCTTGCGTGGCTGTCTGAAAATATCGCCCAACGAAAAATGCAAAAAAAAAAAAAGACTAAAAATGTATTATTTGAATAAAATATTATTTTATCTAATCAGTCAAAATCTATTTATTCAGTATTTTTACATTTACAACATTCCAGTCTGTGTGAGAGCTTAATCTATTGATGCCAATTTCACTATTAACCACATTCTTAGAAGATTAAGCTAGAAAAACGAATAAGGTAATAAAAAAAATACCTACAAGAACAATATTTTAAGGTTTATTTTTTAACTTCAAAAATAAGGCATCTGTATAAACAATATAGACAAATCGTTTTAAAAAATGGGAACAAAATCCATAGAATAATCTTTAAGACATGTAAAAAATCATTTACCTGCACCTTTGTTAAGGAAGTCGAATTAACAAAATGATTGAAGAGAGGAAAGGTTACAACAAAGCGATAAAAAGAATGTCTTTGAAATTTTCTTATTTCTTTTGGAATATTATTTCCCAAATCAAATTAAATTTTAGTATGAGGCCACAAGAACGAGATATCCAGTGAAAATCAAACTCGCTACTCAAGAATAATGATCTGTAAGACCATCTTGCTAACCAGAGGCACCCCAAAATGAAATCAATATTTTGCAGGCACCATAACTTTCAGTGATACAAAAAACGAAATCGGTTAACTGCACTCAAATTCTGACTAGAATTCTCTTGGAAAAAGAATAAAGCTACCTTTGACTTTGTTTAAATTGTCAAAATGTCCCATTACTGTCACCATGCCGAATTGGAAAATCAACACAATAATTGAAGTAGAGGTGTTACAACAAAGCAAAAAAAAACAAAACAATGTATCTTTAGAATTTTGAGAGAAAATGTCTTGTTAAAAAAAACAAACTTTTATTGCTTTAAAAACCAAAATTTTTTATTTAAATCCAATGATTAGACAATTTCGGGATAATTGAAAAAAAAAAAAAAAAAAATATTTTAGCAAGTGCATGTTTTTTTGTACATCCCCTAGATATTATTATATCAGAGGCACTTCAGATTTCCACCAGAGTTTCCTCTGGCTTCATCTCAACTGGGTGTGGATCGCCATCTTTCATGTTCCTGGTCATTCGCTACACCAGAGTTAGCTAAGTTGTACTTGGGGGGGATGGGGGAACCAACCTGGAGGTGATGTGCCCATGCATGTTTACATGAGCATGCGCGATCTCACCAATGGGTGGCACACTAGTTTTAACTCCCCACTATGATTTAAATAGTATCATTGCTGTTCTTCTCCAAAGATGGCTTTGGCATTAAATAACCCATAAAGGTTGATATGCCTTTAAACAAAGAAACCAGACCAAACCAGTTTTAACTGAGGGTTTTAACTGAAGTCCAAGTTACAATAAGTCACCTCAGTTCATCAGTTTTAGTTGTAAGTTTTAAATTAAGACTAGTTGAGGATGACCTGAAGGCTCCCTTTTCAATAGCTGCTACACCAGGGTGTAGGGAAAAGTGCTACTCCTTTCCCTGGATTACTCCACTTTACCCTTGATCTGTACCTTATAATTCTGAATGTTAAGCAAGGAGGCATCAAGTATCATTTTTTTTGAGTCTTTGGTGATGGTAGTAGAAGTAGTAAAAGTAGTGATATTATTAGCAGCATTTGAAGATGCAGCAAGTCAGTTTCCATCTGTATTCATTGTGCCAACATTTTGTTTTGAGAGAAAAGTACACTTAACAGTCACATGAGAGTCTGGGATCTTGAAAAGGGTTAGTCAGTTTTTAACTGGCAGATGACAAAGAAGGACTTAACTTTCAGAGCTAGTACCCCACCCACTCACCTACTGGATGTGGGCTATGATTTCTGGGACAGGAGGATCTTTTCTTCATTGACTCAAAAAAGAAAGAAAAAAAAACCACTTCATATCTCCCTGTTTTTAAAGCCAGGCTGGTGAGAGGCTGAAACACATTAATGAACTAAGTGGATCTTTTTCATTTTCTGTGAACATATCTCTTTGTGTGTGTGTGTGTGTGTGTGTGTGTGTGTGTGTGTGTGTTTTTTTTTTTTTTTTTTTTTTTTTTTTGCTGGTAACCAGAAATATAACAAAAGGCATGAATCCAACTATTCTGTCCTAACTATCAGTAGATAGTAGAGCAGACTGGTTTCTTGAGTCTCGGTATGGCAACCAATCAAGAAGGAAAACTCTGAATTCAAACCAGCAACCCTTTGCTTAAAAACTGACCTTGTGTCACATCCAGCTCATGGTGGAGGGTTGGTTAAATACACTACTGTGTAAAAGTCTTTTGGCCACTTTTAAACTTTTGTAAATTTCTTCTAGTTGCTAACTTATAAATAGATGTTTCACATTCCCTTTTTTTTTTTTTTATTTTTATACAGATGAAACATAGGCCCTTTTTAGAGTCATTTTCATTGGGATTCTGAATAATAGGGGAAGATGTGAAACTAACCCCAAAAATAATCATGCAAAAATTTTTGGCTACCTTGCATAAACCAATCACGATACAGTATTTTAAAACAGAAAAATGTCTATAATTAATAAAAATTTATTACATAATGTTCATTTCAAGAAGTTACTAATTGTTAATATTTTGGTTGGTTGTTTGGGTTTTATGGCATATCAACCTTTGTAGGTTATTTAATGCCAAATCCATTTTTATATTAATAATCAGTTCTATTTCAAGCTATTCAGTTTAGTCCAACAGTTCTAATTCAAATAACTCGGCTTAGCATATCAAAACAGTTCTATTTCAAGTAATTCAGTTTAGCATGAATATGCAGTTTAAATGCAAAATAACAGTAAACTCTTGAAACCCCAGTTTAATTCTATTTGACCCATAGATAGGACCCTTATCAGTTGCTACCACTCTAGGCCAGAGTGGACCCGTGAGCGATGGTAATGAAGGGGTACTCTGCATTCCCCAAAGCTCCAGCATTACTGGAACTTTACCATCAGACTGCTTAGTGTCATATCCAGGACACTTGCCGGAAAGGTCTTAACCCCTCTGTAGAGGTACAGTTGGTGTATTCTACAGCCCCAGCTGACTGGGCAATTAATATTTTGTGTGGTTAAGTTTGAATAATTGCTTCAATATGCCTGGGAAGAGATGTGTACAAATTTTTCAACATCTTCACAGGTATTAGACACCATTCTCAGTGACTGAGCTCCTACAACTCTTCAAAATTGTATGGATTCTTTGAACTTTTCTTTAGTTCAGTCAACATTTACTCCATGATATTTAAATCGGGAATCTGAGTTGGTCAATCTTTCAATACTATAACACTTTCACTAGTGGAGGTGTCCGTGGTGTAATGGTTATCGTCGTAGGAAATGGACACAGCAACTCGAGTTCAAATCCTAGACGAGACTGATTGCATTTCCCATAGCACTAATACCCTTAGGAAAGGTATGAATCCAATTATTCTCCCTCCAGCTATGGGAAAATAGTAGAACAGACTGGGTTCTTCAGCCTTGGTGAGGCAACCAGTCTAAGAGAAGGAAAACTCTGAATTCAAACCTGTTAAACTCTGCTTAAAAATTGATCTTGTGTCATAACCTGCCTGAGTGGAGGGGTTGGTAAATATGGTAACACTTCCACTAGTCAAACTCTGTCATGTTGCATGCAAGTTATGGCATGGAGCTCCATTGTTTGCACAATTTCACTTGCTAAATGACTCAATCCCATATTGTATAGATTCTTTTTAAGACACGATTTGTCAATTGCAAGTTTGGGTTGAAACCGTATGAGTCACTTGAGTTTCAAATTGAAAAGAAGCAAAATGAAGTCCGAGAATATTTGTGTCTGGCCATCTCTTCATTTTCTCCTCAAATTCATCTTGGTAGGAGATGGCACATATGACATTTTTCAAAATGAACTTGGACTCTGATTCACAATATGGATTGGGTCTGGGTCCAATGTGTTGGACTCTGACCTCGTAGTTAGTAAGTTTAAGCTCCAGTTGTGCTCTTACATTCACTTTTGGACTAACACCCTTGGGAAAGGTAATGAACCCCCCTTATCCCTCTAGCTATGAGTTAAATAGTACCACTACTGTTCTACAAGGGAATGACTTTGGTATTAAATAACCCATGAAGATTGATATGCCATTAAACAAAGAAATCTAACCAAAAAGAAACGATATGGTTGGCGGGTGAAATTCCTTTATCCTACTCTGTGCCTAAACAGCTGACTACTTATTTTTCTGTCCCTGGCGACTCACTCTGGTTTATTACTCTTCACTCACTCTTTATCACATCTTCCACGACTGATCTGATTATCTCCTGGTTGCTTCCTTGAATATATGTGTTTTGGTCTTCTAGAAGAGAAAACTGATTTTCCTGCTGGGGCTACTCAACTAAAATACTTTAAAAAGATAAATAAAAAAAAATTATCTTAGCTTTGCCTACTAATCTGACCATACTTATGACAAAGACTACTGTTTATGATGAACATGAAAGAAACTAACCCTTTCATCCCCATCGAGAAATCTTTCACTTTCTATTTTATCATTTATTAAAATCTGTTGGCCTTCCTAACTCATTTTGTTATTCTTTTGATATTGCTATCCTATTTACCCAACCCCTCCGCTTGGGCAGGATATGACACAAGGTCAATTTTTAAGCGGAGTTTAACAGGTTTGAATTCAGAGTTTTCCTTCTCCTAGACTAGTTGCCTAACCAAGGCTGTAGAACCTAGTCTGTCCTTCTATTTACCCATAGCTGGAGGGAGAATAATTGGATTCATACCTTTCCCAAGGGTATTAGTGCTATGTGAAATGCAGTCAGTCTCGTCAAGGATTTGAACTCGTGTCGCCGTGCTCATTTCCTACGACGATAACAATTACACCACGGGCACCTTTTGATATTGTTATACACAGACATCCCTGTACATACATACATACATACATACACACTACCTATGTCCCTCACCCCCATATGCATAGACACATACATACTCAGACATTCTCACACCTGCATGTATATGAATTATTGCACCTAGTGTTCGCCAGTGGCCCAGGAGACTTGGGTTCAGTCCTAGGTCGAGTCATACCAAAGACTCAAAAAATGGTACTAGATGCTACCTTGCTTAACACTCAGCATTATAAGGTAAGGATCAAGGGTAAAGTGGAGCAATCAAGGGAATGGAGTAGCGCCCTCCCTTACACCTTGCTGTAGTAGCTATCAAAAAAGGAGCCTTCAGGCCACCAACTTTACGTATAAAGGTTAGCTGAAAAATTCATTGGTTGACCTAGATACACTCATGGAATATAGTCCCCTCTCCTTGTGGTCCACACACTTCTTCCATTGATGTTGCAGTGCTTGTATCTTATCGGTCAGCCCCCCCCTTTGTATGTGCATGCTGGAGCTTATAGTGTCACAATTATACTATTTTAAAAACTCATTTTATTTTCAGCTGTTGCACCGTCCGTGCACTTGGCGGATGGTACAGCGCTCTCTGTCATGTCGGCATCCTGAGAAGACATGTCTACCCCTCCGTACTCAGCTTGGTCAGTTTCGGCGGCCAGAATCTACAGCCACTGCATACGATATGCTTGAATCAGCAGAAGGAAGACACTTGCCCCTTAACACGTTGTCGGAAGATGAGGAAATGATGCGGGAAACAGGTATGGAAAAAAGTCTTTGAAAACTAGATTCCGATTTGTCTTTGTCCTATCAATGGGACTTCGAACATACTAAATGTATCCTATGCAGACGGCTAAGACTCCCTCAAAACATGCTGTGGTATATAGAGTCACCCCTTCATTACCATTACTCCCAGGTCCACTCTGACCTGTTGTGATCGTACCTGATAGGGTCCCATCTATGGGTCAAATAGATCACTTTGAGATGATGTTAAAAATAATTTTGAACTTCATTGGTTCTTAAAACATTGAAGTATTTGCCTGTTTAGAATGATTGTGAATTACATAAATACATTGCCTCTTGAAACATTGATATTGCAACAAAGTATATAGTGTTTATCTGTTTAAAATAATTAATAGGAATATTTACTTAAAACCATATAAATTCTTGCAAAAAAAGAAAAGGACTTTGGCATGAAATAATCCAACAAGGGTTGACATGCCATAAAATCAGCCAAATTAACAACACCATTTTCAAAGATAAGGAAAGAAAAATCAATGTATAATACTACCTCTTCTTCTTAAGAATTGTTACATTTACATGTAAATTTCATAGACTAATGTACTAAGTATTATGGGACAGAGATCATAATAGTTTTTCTGTTCGCTTTTCACCCCCCCCAATGTGAACTGTTGTTTCTGTTTTTATTCTCGACTCTTGGCATTTTCCAACCTCCTCCCTCTCCCATTTTTTTTTCATGCTTTCTCTTTTTTTTCTCTTTTAGTATCACGACTGGCAGCTGAAAAAATTCAGCCCCTCGTCAAGGAGATGGATGCCAACAGTAAAATGGATCAGTCCATCATTGATGCCATGTTTGAAAATGGAGTAAGTTATTTGGCTTTTATCTCTCTTTGGAGGTGCTCATAGAAAGGGGATACAGTGACTGGAGTTCAAATCCTAGACAAGGCAGTTGTCATTTCACATAGAGCCAATACTCTTGGCAAAGGTATGAATCCAACTATTCCCCCTCTGGCTATGGGTAAAATTGTAGGGCAGACTAAGCTTTTTAACTTTGGTATGGTAACCTGTATAGGAGAAGGAAAACTCCTAATTCAAACCCTCTGCACTTTGTTTAAAAAATGATTTTGTGTTGCATTCTGCTTGCAGCAGAGGGGTTGGGTAAATACATACATGCAAATGAAAAATCAGGGAAAGTACTCTATAATTAGTATTTGATAGTTATCTTCCTTGATAAAGTTTAATGATTTGACTGCACAAAGACCTCCCCACACACACTATTATTGAATTGAAAATTACTTTATTCTTTAAATTAAAGTATTTTGACATTATTGTGCTAACAAATATCTTGCTATGATGTGCTGTTTTTGCTGTGCTAAAATAGCATACAAAAATGAATCAATATAACATAGAGCATCTACAAAAAAATAGTTTCAAAAGTTTAAGGAACTATTAACACATCACTCAATAAGTCCTGAGCCTGACATAGATGACACCACTAATAAAAAATTCATATGATTTTTATAAAGTACTAACCTTCAAATGGTACGTGTCAAAATTTGAGCCCAATCGGATTATTAGTTTACAAATTACAGTTATTTAAGTGAAGCTACTGTTGCAAATTTTCAAATCAATAGAAAACTCTGAATTTCGTGTGTTGATAAAGCATTGCTTTCTGATGGGGAAAAAATACTGTTCAAACAAAGCAATGGCTTGATAAATATTATTTAGACTCTGCTCTGTTGGAAACAATGGTTTAAGAAGTAGTATGCTGACTTTAAACGTGGTCGTACAGACACAAATGATGCTGAATGCTCAGGTTGCCCAAATTTGGCAGTTGTCCCGGAAAATGCAAAAAGACTCCACAAACTCATTTTGGCCAATTGTAAATTGAAGCCGCATAAGATAGCAGAGGAGTTGAAGATAACAGAAGGGAGTGAATTCACTATTTTGCATGAACATTTGTCAATGAGAAAGCTGCATTCAAAGTGGGTGCCGTGTTTGCTTACAGTCAATTCAAAACAACAATGTGTTGATGATTCAGTGTTGTTTGGAACTGTTTCAATGGAACAAAAAGGAGTTTTTGCACATATATATGTGACAATGGATGAAACATGGATCCACCACTTTCTGGAGTCAAATCAGCAGTCAGCTGAGTGGACAGCAGCAGGTAAAAGCTGTCTAAAGCAGACAAGGTTTTAGCCTCTGTATTTTAGGATGCACTAGATATTTTGTTCATCAATTACTTTGAGAAAGGAAGAACCATCAATAGTGAATATTATATTGCATTATTGGTGCGTTTGAAAGAAGAAACCGCCAAAAAACAGCCACAAATAGAGAAGAAAAGTGTTCTTTCGCCAAGACAATGAACCATGTCACAAGTCACTCACAACGATGGCAAAAACTAAATAAATTCACTTCAAATTGCTCCTGCATCCACCCTATTCTCCAGATCTGGCTCTCGGTGACCACTGGTTGTTTGCAGACCTCCAAAAAATGCTCCAGAGAAAGAGCTTTGGCTCCAATAAAGAAATGATATTGGAAACTGAGGCATATTTTGAGGCCAAAGACATCGTTCTACTAAAAGGAATCAAATTGTTAAAGAAGCATTGGAATCATTGTATCACTCTAGAAGGAGACTGTTGATGAATAAAGTTGGACTTTGCCAAAAAATTGTTTTATTAGTTAGGCCCAGGACTCATCGAGTGATGTGTTATATGGTTTCAAGTATTTCTATTTAATACAAATAATTAGTACTCTTATGATATCAAGAATTCAAACTAGTGGCTGGGGCTGTAGAATACACTGACTACATGTCTACAGAGGGGTAAGACCTCCTCCCAAATTAGTGTCCTGGATATGACATTAAACAATCTAATGGTGAGGCTCCAGTAATGGGGAATGCAGAGTACCCCTACATTGCCATCATTTCCAGGTCCACTATGACCCGGAGTCCATTTGACCTGTCTATGGGTCAAATAGAACCGTTTAACTTTTAAAGAAATGACGTTTGCTAAATTGAATTATTAGAAATAGAACTGTTTGATTATTTAACTGTGTGTAAACAAATAACTGATGTAATAATTGCATTGTTAGTGATACATAACAATACTTGGAACCATTTAACTTTGTTGACTTATGTTTACAAATCATATATATCTAATATATATGAATAAACTGATTTTGGCATTAAATAACCTACAATGGTTGATATACTGTAAAACCAAACCAATCAAACCAGTTGTCAACCTGTAGAGAAATGGGCTCTGCCAGCTCAAGACAAGCTCCATGAATAGTGCCCCTATGACCAAACTACATGAATAGTGCCCCTATGACCAAACTACATGAATAGTGCCCCTATGACCAAACTAGATTATAGGATTAGTGAGTTAAGAGAAAGAATTACAAGAAACTCTTAGTTTTTCATCTCGTATCTTTAAGCTATTTGTTTTCGGAGTGGCACTTATCTTGCCACCTTGTCTAGCTGTGTGTGAGTCAGTGTCTCTTGCTGGCATCTGATGGGGAGGGTATATATATCATCATCATCATCATATCGTGCTGGCTGCACGGATATCCCTGACCCTCTCTCGCCACTCCTCCCTATCGTTCATCGCCCTAGGTAGGTCTTCAGGACAACAACCTGTATCCTCACATAGCTGCTGAATGTACGTTCGTGCTGGTCGTCCTGCTTTTGCGCGGCCATGTGTGGGGATCCATAAGAGTACATCTCTTATGAGTTCATCTCTGCTTCTCCAGCAATGTCCTGCATGTCTGGTTCGTCTAATTTGAATAGTTTTCGTGATAGGGGGCAGGTGGCCGTACAGTTGGTGTCTTGTGGGATGTTGCTGCCAGGACTTGTTCAGGATTGCACGCAGCATTCTTGTGTAATTGCCATCTAGTTTCTTAAAAAAAAATATATATATTTATATATATATATATATATATATATATATATATATATATATATATATGCCAATACTCCACCAGTAGGGCTTAGAATATGCTGACTATACTCCCTGCAGAGGGATAAGACACTTTCCAAAGAGGGGTATCCTGGGTATGACACTAAACTACATGTGATGGTGAGGCTCTAGTTTTAGAGATCTGGAGAATATGGAGTACCCCTTCATTGCCATTACTCCCGAGTTCACTCTGACCCAAAGTGGTAGTACTTTTGGGGTCCTATCTATAAGCTATATTGATCCTTTTTAAAATCAATCATTTTTTGATAAGACTGTGCAAAAAAAAACAAGCTCTTAAGAAACATTGCCTAGTCGGCTGTATACAGCAACCTGCATCTCTGCAGAGAGGTAAGACGCCCACCCCAAACGAGTGTCCTGGATATGAGACTAAACAATCTGATGATGAGGCTCCAGTAATGCTAGAGCTTAGGGGAATGTAGAGTACCCCTTTATTGTCATTACTCCTAGATCCACTCGGACCCGGAGTTGTAGCACCTGATAGGGCCCAATAGAACTGTTTGACATTTAAACTGTGCAAACAAATGACTTATGCTAAATTGAATTGTTTGAAATAGAACTTTTTGATCATTTAACTGTGTGTGAACAAAAATAATGTGAACTTATGCTAAACGGAATTGTTTGGAATAGAACTGTTTTTACATATAACTGTATTCGTATTAGATAAAAATAAGTGGAACCATTTAAGTGTGTGAAAAAGATGAACTCTGGCACATTTAAAAATATTAATCATATATTCAATATATATGTATAAAGAGGATTTGGCATTAAATAACCTACAATGATTGGTATGCCATCAAACCAATGCTGAATAAATAGTAGGGCAGCCTATGTTCTTTCACTTTGGTACTGCAATCAGTCTAGGTGAAGAAGAAAAACACTGGGTTAATATAATTCTTTGATTTAAAAAAAAAAAAAAAAAAAAAAAAATACATATGTGTGTGTGTGGTTTTTTTTTTTTTGTGTTTGTGTTTTTTTTTGGTTTTTTTTTTTCACTAATAAAACATTTGTTTTTTTTTGTTTTTTTTTTTTCTACGTCAGTTGATGGGAATTGATATCGAAGCTGAATACAATGGCACCAACTCAACATTTTTTGTGGCCAACCTGGTTATCGAGGAATTAGCCAAAGTAGATCCCGCGGTCAGTGCAATGGTCGACGTGCATAACACTGTAGTCAATGCAGTATTTCGCAGCTATGCATCTGAGGAACATAAACAAAAATATCTCTCTCGATTAACAACAGATACGGTGAGTTGATTAGTGCTAAAACTTGGTCAGCTGTTAGTAAATTTACATCAAGGAATTGTCAATTATGGCACTTGAATGCCAAAAAGAGAATTTTCAAGTGTTTCACACATTCACTGAAGGTACAGCTCAAAAGTTGAAGGTATTTAATCATTGTAAATAAAACTTTAATGAATTAACCTGATATAAAGTTTCTAGTATTTTTTGAAATTATTGTTTGATTTTATTTTTTATATAGAGCAGCAAAAGATTACATTTAGTTTATACATTGTTCAAATTCCCTCAACCTTTATTAAGGTCCAGATATATATGGGTGTGTGTGTGTGTGTGTGTGTGTGTGTGTGTACACAAGCATGTGCCCGGCATGTGTGTATGTATGTATGTATGTATGTGTGTGTGTATATATATATGGGGGGGGGTATATATGCTTGAAGCATCTCTCATGTCTAGCCACAATGAAGAGTTGTGATACAACGAAACAGTCTGTCAGTGGATGACTAATATATATATATATATATATATATATATATATATATATATATATATATATATATATATATATATACACTTTGTATTCAGCAAATGAATATACTACATTACCAGTTCATTTTTCTTCACTTCTTTTCTAGCATATCAATTCTTTTTAAAAACTATTTTTGAAAAATTTTTTAAAATAACCTTTTCAGATAAAAATGTGGTCTGACAATGACGTAAAGTTGAAACTAGTTAAGAACAATCAATAAATCACATGACTGAAATATTCCTATTTGTCTCGTCACTTTTGTTCATATTGTTCTCTCTCTTGTGTATGTGTGTGTGTGTGTGTATATATATATATATATATATATATGCTTGGGAGATTGGGGTTCAATCCTAGGTCAAGTTAAACCAGCCTTAAAAATTGGTACTTGATATTTCCTTGCTTAACACGCAGCACTATGGGTACGTATCAAGAGTAAAGTAAAGCTACCCAGAGAAAGGAGTGGTGCTCTCCCCTACATCTCGATGTAAAGTAAAAGTAAAGTTGGCAACCTTAGTTAAGGGTGACCTGAAGGCTCCCTTTTCAATAGCTACTACACCACAGTGTGTGTGGGGGGGTGCTCTTGGATTGCTCAACTTTACCCTTGATCCTTACCTTATAATGCTGACTGTTAAGAAAAGCAGCATCAGGTATCATTTTTTGTGTCTTTGGTATGACCCGACCTGGGATTCAAACCCAATCTCTCGGACCATTGGTGAACATTCTACTCATTTGGCCAAGCCTTTGGGTTGGCCTCGACTGTGGTCACCAACTTTACTTATATATATTGTGTAAGAAGATTGTCTGCAACATGACATTTTCTTTTTCTGTATTGGTTCTGACTGCCAAACAATGGGAGGAAATGTATATAGGGTTATTTTCCTTTACAAGAAAACTGCTTTATTATTCCATATATTATTTGAACTAGGTCTTTCATTTTTGATTTTCATTACATTTGATCTGGGATTGAACCTCGGAGCTCCAGACCATTGATATATATTCACAAATGGCCCGGGAGACCAGGGTTCAATCCCAGGTCGAGTCATACCTAAGACTCAAAAAATGGTACTTGATGATGCCTTGCTTAATACTCAGCATTATAAAGTATGCATCAAGGGTAAAATGGAGCAATTCAGGGAAAGGAGTAATGCCCTTCACTCCACCTCGGTGTAGTAGCTATTGAAAAAGGAGCCTTTGAGTCACCCTTGACTATATATGATCAATAATATCAGATAAGCTCTGTTAAGTTATAACGCCATCAAACCTTGTGTTCCATCTGAAGAAACAATCTTTTTGGAAAAGATTGTTGAAATAAATTTATAATGGATCTTATCTGTTAAGTTTTACCAGATATTATTGATATATTTACTCAGCATGTGAGTTTTTTTAAATAATTTTATATATATTTATATATTCTTGTATAATAATAGCTGTGTATTTAACACTCTGAATATATTTATACTATATATTCCTTATGTATTGTTCTTTTTAAGCCTATTCACTGTCTTTATATTGTATTCATATCATATTTTATATATAAATATATATCAGTGGCGACTCTAGCCTATTTTCGCTACTCTTGCCCCCCCCCATGCCTTCTGTCAACTTCAGTTCCCAACCCGTGGTCCGTGGACCCAAAGTAAGTCATCATAGTTGCTATTGCGTGATTCTCCATTGTATAGCACAGATTGACAAACGTACCTCTCATGGTGTTTTTTTTTTTTGTAAACAATCAAGATACTATATAATTTGTAGTCTTGTTAATACAGTAGATAAGATAATTTTTTTTCCTTTCAAAAGTATAGAAGAAAAGAGAAGATGTTCATTACTATGACGAGAAAAATATGTTTATTAGAATAAAGAAACTGATGACAATATACACAGACACAGCTAGTAGTTTCAATTTCGCTTAAAATAAAGATTATTTGTTAAAAATATATTCAAATAAACAAATTTTAGTTACAGAATGTAATATATGCAACATTCATTATAGAAATAGACATCTGTTAGTGAAAAAAGAATTAAAACACGCCGTTTAACCAACATTTACCATAGCGATGATGATGACGTCGGCGACGGCCCTAATCTGCTATCCTCTCTCTCTCTTTCTCTCTCCCTCTTCCCAATATATCTATCAGCAGTCTGTGCTAAGATTTTTCAGCACGGGGTGAGGGTTGCTCTTGCTATTGGCTACAGCCAAAAGCGTATTTCTCTAACATTACTGTTATTATAAGTGTCTAGTGCTGGGCACGGATAGCGCGTGTTCAACATTATAGCCGATTTTATGGGATGTTCAATGAATCTGATGGTGGCCGGACAAAGACCATCCGTTCAAAACAGCATCGTTGTATTATTCCCAGATATATTTATGAACTTTTGGCTACTTAGTTATTGAAACTTGAATTGATACGTAATTTAATTGAGATCAGACTAAGTATGTTTGCTTGAAATTAATGGATGATTTTTAATCCATTTTGAATAACATTGACCGAGTTATTGGTTGTGCCGGGCACGAGTAGCACTAGTCTCGTCTCCGCCCCTGATTGGAGGCATTTGTGATGTAATGGTTACTGTCGTAGGAAATGGACATGGCAACTTTAGTTCAAATCCTGGATGAGACTGTTTGCATTTCACTCTTCAGCTATGGGTAAATAGTAGAACAGACTGAGCTCTTCAAACTTGGTATGGCAACCAGTTTAGGAGAAGGAAAACTCTGAATTCAAGCCTCCTTGATTGACCTTGCGTCACATCTTGCTCATGCAAAGAGGTAAGTATTTATAATCAAGAGATCATACATGTCTTTTGTCTTTAAAATATTTTTTCTGTTTGTCTTTTAATTTAGGTTGGTAGTTTCTGCTTGTCAGAAGCAAGCGCTGGCTCAGATGCATTCTCCTTGAAAACGTCTGCAGTGAAACAAGGGAACCATTATGTCATCAACGGCAGTAAAATGTGGATTACAAATGCAGAACATGCTGGTGTATTCTTAGTCATGGCAAACGCTAAACCTGAAGCTGTAAGTCTTTTTAAACCACAAAATTTGGTTGTCTAAATTTCTGAGACGAAGCTTGTTGATTTTTATCATTAAGGGTTTTCGGACTATTGTCTTCATCTTTATTGTTATTTCCATAACATTTCTGCCAATATTTCCTCCGGCCTTCTTCAGGTGTTTGCTGAACTCTGGGAACCCTCACGGAACTTCAAACTACGTCCTTTATTGAATCCACAGTGGTCACCATTAGCCATAACCAGGTACAAGTGTTAAGTATTCCTGTATTATTACTAGCCTGCAGTCAGGATTGAACCTGCAACCTCCAGATGATTGTCTCCCTAGAAGCTTAGGGAACCAATGCCTATAATCGTTACGCTGTGTGTCCTGCTGGACAATTCAGTGAATTTTTGGGACTTATAAACTTAATGTTCTTACTTGATTAGGATTACTACTATTATGTATGATTTTTTACCTGTGCTCATATTCAAATTTTTGTAGAAATAACAATAAAGATGAAGACAATAGTTCGAAAACCCTTAATGATAAAAACCACAAAATTTGGTTTTTACTTAAAAGTATCATTGGGTTTTTACTTATTTACTTATTTTTACATGACACATCATCAACCATTGAATTTCGACAAATATTTCCTTTCATCTTAATTCATCGTTTTTTCAGCTCAGTCGGCTGGGGGTGTAGAATATGTCTTGACTGCATCTCTGGTGAGGGATAAGATCCCTTCCTCCAATGAGTGTCCTAGATATGACACAAAACTATCAGGTGGTGAGGTTCCAGTCTTGGAGTATTCATGAATGTAGAATACTCCTTCATTGCCATTGCTCCCAGATCCACCCCGACCCAGAGTGGTGGGACCTGATAGGATTCTATCTATGGATCAAATAGAACTGTTTGACATTTAAACTGTGTGCAAACAAATGACTGTTGATTACTTGAAAAGGTCCTGAGTAAAGTTGGGCAAAGAGGCCTTTTTATTGCATTGTTCTGAAAGATGCGTTTAGAGATTGTTTCTGCAGATATATGCCTTGGAGGATAACATCAGGCTATCTTGTTGATTGATGATAGTGAGTAAATAATGATGTCCATGTGCTTCTATTAAGGGTCCAACTATATTGATGTGTAGGTTCATGAACCTGCCATCTGGTTTGATAAATTGCCCTGAAGGGGACTTTACTTAGTTTTTTTTTTTTTTTTTTTTTCAATTTAAACAGGTTTGAGTCAAGTTTTTATATCTGTATGTATGATTGCTAATCAACTTAATGGTTGCTCACCATTCAAAATGTGAGAGGTCATGAAAGTGTTTGAATATCTTTTTTCTCAGTGAAGGTGGTATATCTTAAATAACCAGTCCTCACTGTGACAGTGAATGAGAGTCAAATAGAGATTCTGGCAGAAAGAGAGCAAGACTTTGTTTGGCTTAAATTCGATGTCGAAGAAAATCGAGAAAATGTAGAATGTTAGTGAGCGGAATATGTAGAGACTGGGCTTACATCGTATGCAAATTTTTGTTGCATAAAAGTTGGCTCGGAGACAAATACGAAAAGACCAAAGAGTAAGCGATTAATTGGAGAGAAGAGAGAAAGAACGAGAAGCAAAGTTGAAAGTTAAGATCATCATCATATCGTGCTGGCAGCACGGATATCCCTGACCCTCTCTCGCCACTCCTCCCTATCGTTCATCGCCCTAGGCAGGTCTTCAGGACAACAACCTGTATCCTCACAAAGTTAAGATACTCTGCTCATAAAACAGCGAATTAGTATTAGCGACCCCCCCCCCTCAGAGACGAACATTTTTTTTTTGAAAGGCGAATACCATAATCAATTTCAACACACCCACATCACAGAGTAGTGTTTTTGTTCAAAATGGAATGAGGTGTTCCTTTACTTGTAAAGAAGTATCCTCTTTTAATTTGTTTAATGTAGTATTGTTTTATTGTTCATCTGCAATGAAGTTGAAGGTAAGGGTTTCAGAATTGAGAGATTATATCGTGGAACACAAGAGTGTATCTGCCACAATATTGTGTGAGCTTTTAATGTAACAAATATCCAAACTAAATTGGAATATATGATCTAGTTGTCGGTTATCTCTGGGTGTATATTTTTCTGTATTCACATGTAAGGCGTAAGTGAGAGGTTTGTGATCTGTGAAAACAGTAACATTTTGTCCTTTGATCAGATATTGAAAATGCCTTATGGATAAGTTAATTGTGAGTAACTCCCTCAAGAAGGTTCTGTATTTTTGTTGTATGTTGTTTAAGTTTATTGTAGAAAAAGCAATTGGCTTTTCTGAGCCATTTTGTTTCTGATGTAGAACTGCTCTAATTGAATCTCCTGAGGTGTCGGTTGTTAATGTAAGTGTTTAGTTAGCATGTACTGATATGGGAAAATTGGGTAAAATCTGCTCATGCTTTTTTAATTTATGGCATATCAACCTTTATGGGTTTTTCAATGCCAGGTCCTGTTTATATATATATATATATAATGAGATTTGTAAGCTAATAGTTTGTAGGTAACATTTTTGATTGCACATAGTTAATTGATTTCAAGTATTGGGTTAGTTATTTTGTTTAATGGTATACCAACTCTTGATGGTTATTTAATACCAAATCCTGTTTATACATATTTCTGAGTCAATAGTTTGTTGGTAACTTTATTTTTAAATGAGTTAAATTGTTTGCACACAGTTAAATGGTTTCATGCATTGCTATTTATTACTAATAATTCTATTGAACATTATTCATTTGTTTGCACTGTTAAATTGTTTCTAGTAAATGATTAAATATTCCAATTGAGCCATAGATGTGACCTTAACTGGTACTATCTTTGCCAAGTTGGCTGGGGCTGTAGAATATACTGACTGCACCTCTGCAGAGAGGTAAGACTCCCCCACAACGAGTGTCCTAGATATGACACTGAACAGTCTAATGGTGAGGTCCCAGTAATACTGGGGCCTTGGGGAATATAGAGCACCCCTTCATTGCTATTGCTCCCAGGTTCACTCTGGCCCAGCATGGTAGTACCTGACAGAGCCCTACCTATGGGTTAAATAGAACTAACGGCATACTTATGCTAAACTGAATTGTTTGACTAAACTGAATAGCTTGAAATAGAAATGTTTTTGACAATTAAACTGTACTTACATTTAAACTGCGTGCTTATGATAAACTGAATTATTTCAAATAGAACTGTTTTTGACATTGAAACTGTATTTACACTAAACTGAATTGTTTAACATAGAACTGTTTTGATATTTAACTGTTTGTAAACAAAATCTGTACTTATACTAAAACTGAATTATCTGAATTAGAACTGCTTGACTAAACTGAATATCTCGAGGTGGAAATGTTTTTCACAATTAAACTGTACTTACATTTAAACTGCATGCTTATGCTAAACTGAATTATTTGAAATTGAACTGTTTTTACACTAAACTGAATTGTTATATATAACTACTTGAATAGTTTGAAATTGAAATGTTTTTGACAATTAAACTGTGTACTTATGCTAAACTGAATTGTTTGAAATAGAACTGATTATTTACATAAAAATGGATTTGGCATTAAATAACCTACAAAGGTTGATATGCCATAAAACCCAACAAACCAAACCAAACCAACTGGTACTATCACTCCAGCAAATGTATGTGTTTTATAGATCACAAACCTGTCATTTCAGAAACTGAAAACAAATCAAAGTTGAGACTTTTCAGGTTGATGAAAAATGCCAAAAATTACTTAAGAGAATTTTGTCTTGTTTTGTTCATGAAAAGTATGACATTATTTATTTAGTATACATAATTCATTTTAGGGTTACCGTGGTATCACCTGTTTCATTGTTGAGCGTGATACTGAAGGCTTGACTGTAGCTAAAAAAGAAGACAAACTAGGTATACGAGCTTCCAGTACCTGCATGGTCCATTTTGACAATGTTGTGGTAAGTAAAATGCTTACAACTTTTAATAAAAACTGTATATCTTTATTGTTTTTTGTCTCATTTTAAGTGGAAGGAAAAAAACAGCATAGATGAGGATATAAGTCCGAAATGACTTATGGAATAACAATATTTCATCTCAAAACTACAGGCCAAATTTAATGTTCATCAATTTAAAAAAGAACTTTTTTTTTTTTAAATTTATTAATTCAACCATTTTTTTTACCCTTAATCATCCATTGTATGAAACTGAGATAGTTTGAAAATTGACCAGGGAATCCCTATTTCTACGTCACTCTTACTTAGCAACGAAACAGTCAGTCATTTGTGCCCTTATATCTGAGCCATGGCACATTGCATTTGGCTGCTATTTGTGCTACAACCTAGAAGTATGGGTGGCCTTATTTCTAGCCAGAGAATTTCCATTTCTACATTGTCTATAAAATGTTATAATCTGTTATTAAATATTATAATATGATGAATAATGTATAATAAGAAAATTATGAAACAGAATAAAAAGTCTTTAAGAATAGGATAATTTCATATGTGTTTAAAATCATTTTAAACTTTATTAATACATTGGCTCTTAAAACATTGATATTGCAACTAAGTATGAATTGTTTAGCTGTTTAAAATGATTGAACTTTATAAATACATTGGCTCTTGAAATATTGATATTGCAACTAAATATGAAGTGTTTACCAGTTGAAAATGATTGAAGGTACATTTTAGTACTGTATGTAATTGGAGACTATAATTGTTCAATTGACTTTGACATAAGATAAGCTCAGAAGTGTCGACATGCCATAAAACCGATCAATTCTAAACAAGTATTATTCCTTAAAAAATGTTCTACGAAAACAGCAACCCTACTTAAACTGTATCTTGACAGTTAGTATCTGGTGATATCATTTCAAGGTTATATTCCAATCCATCTCCAGTTGAAATAAGAGGAAGTCCCCCATGGCATAATGGCTAAAGTGCTAAATTGTGGCTTTTAAGTAAGTTGTAAGTAAAGTTGGCGACTGTAGTCGAGGGCGACCAGAAGGCTCTCTTTTCCATCGCTACAACACCAAGGTGTAGGGGAGGGTGCTACTTCTTTCCCTGGATTGCTCCACTTTACCCTTGATATGTACCTTATATTGTTGATTGTTAAGGAGGTATCAAGTACCATTTTAAAAGTCTTTGGTATGACGTGACCTGGGATTGAACCCAGGTCTCCAAGACCATTGGCGAACACTCTACCCACTAGGCCAATGAGCCAAAAGCGAGTTCAAACTATTTGTGCTATTACATTTACTTTTGGAATAATGCCCTTGGGAAAGGTTTGAATCTCCTTATTCCCCACCCCCAGCTATGGGTTAAACGATATCACTGCTGTCCTTCTACAAGTATGGCTTTGGCATTAAATAGCCCATGAAGGTTGATATGTCATTAAACAAAGAAACCAAGCCAAACCAATCAGTTGAAATAAGTTAATTTGTACGACTAACATATTAACCAGTTCATTACCATGACTGCTCCCCATTTTTTGATATTTAAAAAAAATTTATTTCAGGTTCCTGAAGAAAATATTCTTGGGACATTTGGACATGGCTATAAATATGCAATTGGTATTCTTAATGAAGGGAGAATTGGCATTGGATCTCAGGTGAGTGAAAACTTGAAAACAAACAGTGCTGGTTGCTTAGGAACTTTTGAATTTTAGGTGTGAAAAGTACAATAATTTTTGTTTAGGCAGAATTGGCATTGTGAGTGACAGTTTTTTTAATATTTAAATCACTTCTTGGATTAAGGAAATTTCACTTTCGGACTAATACCAATGGGGAAAAGTATGAACCCCCTTATCACCCTCCCAGCTATTGGCTAAATAGTACTGCTAATGTCTTTTTGCAAGGATGGTTTTTGCATTAAATAACCCACAAAAGTTATGCCATTAATCAAAGAAACCAAACTTAACCAAAAATAAGATTACAAAACTTCTGTAGCAAAAAAAATTGCATGAATGAAAAAAAATGTGTGGGTGTATGAGTATACAAAATATTAAGAGGATATTTTTTTTTTCATATGATATTGTGCCAAAGTAACTCTCTTTTTGTTTAAATGAACCATTATTAGTGCATGGATAGCAGAAGTTATGAGTGTTATACAAAAAATATTTTTAAATGAAACGAATCCTTAGCATTCATATGTTAATGGTATTCCATTTCAAATTGTCTGACATTGTTTAATTATGTTCAAAATTTTTTTAAATTTTATTTATTTTTTATTATTTTTAATTTTTTTTTTTTTTTTTTTAAAAGAGATGTCTCTTTTTAACAGATTTATGAATTTTTAAGAACATTTACAAAAATGATGTTTTTTTTTTTTTTATTCTCAAAAATAACGTCTGTTCGTAGTTCAAAAAAAGTTTTCTTAAATAAAATGACATCTTTCTGGTTTGCAATGTAAAATTTAGTTTAGAAAATATTTTGATTAGGAATCAAAATGAAGATATTGAATGTAATTAATAAAAAAAAAAAAAAACTAATTTGAATAAGGGATTTGTAACTATTTTGTTTTTTCATATTTTTTATACTTACATATTGTTGGATTTATTTCCATTTTCCTCTCATATATTGTGTGTTTGTGTAAGTAGAAAAAGGTAAAATGGAAGAAAGATATGTTTGATAATATTGAAGTCAAAGCACGTTGGAAAATAAACCATCAAACATATCTTTCTTCCCTTCTGTTTTACCTTTTTCTACGTACATTGTCAGATTCAACTCATTTCTTCTCACACACACACGCACATATATAATTACTTATTTTTGATCTGCTATGTATATATGGTTGCAGTTTTAATGCCTAATCCTATCCATTTTGATAGTATAGTGTTCCACTTGAAATGATTAAATCCCAGTATTTTTAGTTTAGAAGAAAATTTACTGTTTATTCAAAAAATTGTTCTTCTTTATTGGCAATACAGTAATACTTTATAATGTCCATTTTGATAGTATTGTTGCTTAGCCATATACACGAATATGGCCATGTGCGAAATAGACATGCAATGTTCATTACTACAGAACATATAAAGAACAGGAATCTCAATAACACGTAACTACTTCTTGTTCAGGTATGAAACCTTTTTATTAACTTTGAGTTAAAGGTTTCGACGTAAGGAGGAGAGACACAATCTTCTACGCTGTCTTATTCATTTGGCTCCCAACTCGAGCGGCCCCCATCGGGCGCACGTTCGCCTTGCGTCTGCGAGCTCCAACGGTTGATCCTTCTCGTTTGGCGTCTAAAACCCGACTCTTATTTTCTTCGAATTCTCACACAAACTTCCGCGTGCTTCCGGTGCATGACGTCACCCGCACCTTGTCACCCAGTATCGTCTCGGACTGTTATGACATCTGAGTGACACCTCCATCCGCTCGCGCGCACCCGCATTAACACCTGCTTCAATCTTACACCCAACCAACCCATGTATTGAGCTGAAAGGTTCTCAGCCTAACTAAACTCAAAGGCATGAACCGAAATCCCTCGGCTATTTCATAACAGTATAATGTTCTACTAGAAATGATAAATCCTGGTATCTCTGGTTAGAAGAAAATTAACTTCTTATAAAAAGAATTGTTAAGGCTGTACATATTTATGGGGGATACTGTAAAACTTATTAATCTCATTTTGATTCTATGATGTTCCATTAGTAATGAGAAAATCCTGCTATCTTTGGAAAAAAAGTAACATTTTATAAAAGAAATATTTCATATTGTTAATGAAAATTGTTAGAGGGTATATACTTAAAAACATCCTTTTTGATTGTATAATGTTTGACTAGAAATAATAAAATCCAGGTATATTTGGTTTAAAAGAAAATAAACTCTTTATAAAAAGAATTGCTAAGGCTGAACTTATTTATGGTTGATACTGTAATATTTAATATTCATTTTTATTGTATAATGTTCCACTTGAAATAATAAAATCCTGGTATCTTTGGTTTTGAAGAAAATAAACTCTTTATAAAAAGAATTGCTAAGGCTGAACTTATTATGCAAAATACTGTATATCTAATATATTTTAGATGCATGTTTCATATTTCCTCACCTCTACTTTTTTTTAATTTTATTTTATTTTTATTTTTTAATACAGATGATTGGTTTAGCTACTGGTTGTCTTGATCATACCATGAAATATGTAATGGACAGGAAACAGTTTGGACAGAGTATATGGGACTTCCAAGTAAGAAAAATTCTAGCCCATCTTTATTTGTACTCAAACTTTTTTGTTTAGAGACTTAAAGAATAATTTTGGTTTATTATGAAAAAAAAAATTTACAAGAATGAAAAAAATCCAATAAAGATAAGTGAACAAAATTTATTCCTGTTTTATTTACACCAAAACTTTTTAAATTGGATAAAGAAAATTAGCTACTGTAAGCAACCGATTTCTTTCATCTTATTTCTTTTGCTTTTACACCTTGTTTTAAGTTGTGTGAATTTCTTAAATGAAGCATTATTAATTTTTGACTAGTTTTTCTTTCATCTTATTTCTCTTGCTTTTATACCAAATAGTAATTTGGCATAATGGTTAGAGTGTTCGCCAATGGCCCGGAAGACTTGGGTTTAATCTCAGGTTGTCATACCAAAGACTCAAAAAATGGTACTTGATGCCTCCTTGCTTAATCTTCAACATTATAAGGTACGCATCAAGGGTAAAATGAACCAATCCAGGGAAAGGAGTAGTACCCTCCTCTACACCTTGGTTTAGTAGCTATCGAAAAGGGAGACTTAGGGTCACCCTCGACAACTTAGTAATAATCTTGAATTGTGTGAATTTCTTAGATGAAGCATTGTCAATTATTAATAATTTTTGACAAGTATTTCTTTCCTCTTATTTCTCTTGCTTTTATAAGTAAAAAATGTAAAGTTGGCGACCTTAGTCGAGGTTGACCCAAAGGCTCCCTTTTCTGTAGCTACAACACTGAGGTGTAGGGTAGGGCATTACTCCTTTCCCTGGATTGTCCACTTTACTCTTGATCCCCACCTTATAATGCTGAGTGTTAAGCAAGGTGGCATCAAGTATCAATTTTTGAGTCTTTGGTATGACTCGACCTGGGATTGAACTCGGGTCTTCCAGACAATTGGCGAACACTTGTGGGAATTTCTTAGAAGAAGCATTGACAATTATTATTAATTTTTGACTAGTATTTCTTTCATCTTATTTCTCTTGTTTCTTTACACCTAGTTGTAATAGTATGAATTTCTTAAATGAAACATTATCAATTATCCATTTTATAGCATTTTTATTCCTCTTCTCTTGCTTTTATTTGCAATTAAATTTGCTTTACTTATTCTAAATAATGAAATGTCTCTTCATCCAGTGTGTTGTGATAAAAAGCAACAATAATGAGATGAAATAAAACTAGTAATAAAGAAATAAATAAAAACTCTTCCTTACTTTCAGAGTATGCAGCACCAAATTTCTCGTGTAGCCATGCAAATTGAAGCAGCACGTTTAATGGTTTATAATGCCGCCAGAATGAAAGAAGCTGGTTTGCCAATTATTAAAGAAGCAGCCATGGCCAAATTATTCAGCTCTGAGGTAAAAAAAAGAAAAAAAAAAGATGCCTGTTTTCTTAACTTATCTATATGAAGAATATATGTAAATTTTTGTATATGTTTCCACATCTACAATAATTCCCATGGTGTAATGGTTATCGTCGCAGGAAATGGACATGGTGACACAAGTTCAAATCCTGGATGAGACTGATTGCATTTCACATAGCACTAATACCCTTAGGAAAGGTATGAATTCAATTATTCTCCCTCCAGCTATGGGTAAATAGTAGGACAGACTAGGTTCTTCAGCTTTGGTGAGGCAACTAGTCTAGGAGAAGGAAAACTCTGAATTCAAACCTGTTAAACTCCGCTTAAAAAATTGACCTTGTGTCATATCCTGCCTGAGCGGAAGGGTTGGTAAATATGATAACATTAAAATACCCTGTATCATGTTAAATAACTTACACACATGATTAATGTGCAATGTGTTTGTCCTTGTGTGCAATACCAATATGAGTCCTTCAGGGTAGGTGTTCATACCTATGTAAATGTATAAATTGAACTACTTGCTACTGTGTAAATCTTAAATGCCTGTATTCTCCACCATAGGTTAGCTAGAATTAGTTAATGGCCCAGCAGAATCATTGCCAGATATTTTTTTTTTTTTTACGCTTCCTCCCAAGTTAAAATAGACACAAGGTTATTTTTTAATATGGGGTGCCATGCAGAAAGCAAGCCTCCTGGTGGATTTAAAAATTGCTAAGATTCCATTTACATTTCCCTTGTAGAGCACTTCAGACAGGAAGCAATAAAACCAGCCCTTGCCCTCTTTTAGTTGAGACAAGGTATGGACCTTGTTATCAACCCCACCCCCAAGCTATGGGTTGAATAGTACCACTACTTTTCGTCTATAAGGGTGGCTTCGGCATTAAATAACCCACAAAGGTTAATATGCTATTAAATCAAGAAATCAAATCTTTTTGGCAAAAGAGCAAGTGCTGTCTGGGGGAAATGCTCCCTGAGATCCAGCCCTTAGCTTTTTTTCCTACCACGTGTCTCAGGAGGTATTTCCTATGCTAGGTTAGTACCATTGCCATGTTAATCTGTGAACAGTGCCATCTACATTCATCAACTTCTCTCTTCAACCAGATACAGAAGGGGCATAACTCTTATCATGGAAAGATCATTGATCAAATTCAAGGAATATATATATATATATATATATATATATATACACACACACACACACACACATTAATGAATGGCATTATCACAACCATGGGATATCTAATATGCATAATGATTTTAAAAAGCAGGTTTTAATAAAGAATTGTTCTGTGTTATTCCTTTGTAATCCTATATTTTATTTTTGTATATGTAAGCAATATGAAGATTGTTCTCAAATTTCTCAGCCTCTCCCACAAAGAAGAGCTGTAGCATTTTTGTTGTGGCAACACTACCACCTCTTATAAAAAATCTTAGGGGTAGTCCTCATAGTATAATGGCTAAAGTGTTGAACTGCAACATCATAGAGAAGGAGTTCAAATTCCAGTTGTGCTATTACATTCACTGTCAAATTAATACCCTTGGGAAATGTATGAACCTCCCTTATATCCCCAGTTGTGGGTTAAATAGTACCACTGCTGTTCTATAGGAATAGCTTTGGCATTAAATAACCCACGATTGTTGATATGCCATTAAACAAACCCAGAAAAATCTGAATTGATTCTTCTAGTTTCATAAGTAAATTGCTGCAACAAAAATGTTCAGTTAGCTTCTTTCTGGGTGAAGCTTACAACTTTTTGAATGACTTTTGTGTGTGTGTGTGTGTGTGTGTGTGTGTGTGTGTATATATATATATATATATATATATATATATATATATATATATATATATATATTTTAGAGGTTGGTCTGACAAATGCATAAAACGAGAAAACCTAGGGTCACAAACACGACCATGTAGTGTGTGTGAGATATTTATTAATTCTTTTTTTTTTTTTTTTTCTTTTAAGGATCCTACTACTTAATACCTTATAATTCCTTAGCTGACGTGGTACGCTTGTTGGCTGAGCGGTCTGATACTAAGTCTAACGTAAAGTTGGGTGGGTTTCGATCCCAGCTTCAAGCGTCCTACGTGTCTAGCCACACTGAAGAGTTGTAATACAATGAAACAGTCTGTTTGTGGATGACTAAAATATATATATATATATATATAAGAAAAAAACCAAAGACCGGTTAATTTAGGATTATAAATTTATTTCCATCATGTTTTTCAGTTTCTGGTGTAAACCAAAAACATCAAGAAAAATATAACAGGACTTCTTCAGATCCAATGGATAAATAAAACAGAATAGACACGTGGGGTGGAGGGGGAGGGGGAAGAGATTAAGGAGTTACCTCCTCGTTTTATTGAATTTCCGTTTTTTTATTTACCTATTTATTTTATTTTCAAAATTCTTCCGTCAGTTATAATTACGGTAATTTAACTTTTTTATTTATTTTCTGAATGATTTTATTTATTTCCTGAATGATTTTCTTGTCCTGAAGGAATTACTCCCAACTCTGGTTTAACTGGACCGAATAATACATATATATATATATATATATATATATATATATATATATATGGATCCTTAAAAAAAGTTCTAAGACTCACCAATGCTTTAGATTTCTCCTATACCTCTCATCTTTGTATAAGCCTCATTTGCACTGAATTTGAGTCTGAAATCTGAATCAGTTTTTCTTGTTTTATGAGATGTGATAGTGTATTTGCTGAAGCAAAAATGTTTAGCTATTTGCTCTTCTTTTTTGATTGGGCTTAGGACTTTCTGAACAGCTTGAGTAGTTTTTACTATAACTTTTAAAAGGTTTAAAGATTTTTTGTTCCCTCCTCTTTTTATTTATGTTTAACTTATTTATTTATTTTTTTTATGTAGGTGGCTACAGAAACAACTTCTAAATGCTTGGAATGGATGGGTGGGGTTGGCTTCACAAAAGATTACCCTATAGAAAAGTATTTCCGAGATTGTAAAATTGGTAAGTAGCTCCCAGATTTTTCCTTAAGGAAATATTATTCCCACCCAATCCAATGTGGTAGTTTACTGACTTGTTAAAAAACATTTGAAATTGCAAACTTCTTCTTAGATATGCCAATGCTTTCTTGTAAAAAAAACCCATACAATTGTGTATAAATTTTTAGTATTAGATAAGAATACTTGATACCATATAACTATATTCAAACAAGTGATTATTATTATGGTCAAATATATATTTAAAAAAAAGTGTGAAAGCTGTGATTATAATCAAATATTTATAAATGAATCATGTTATACAGGAATACTTGAAACTATGTGCTAGCAAATAATCATTATTAAATAGGAAAACTTTAAACTATATATTTTATCAATGCAATGAAATATATAATTCAAAGTAAAAACGTCATTTTAAAAAAAGTCTCTGACTTTACTTAGAAATTAATTTGACTCAAATAATTATTTCACATTGCAATAGCCCTCTAAATTAATACAAAAAATAAAATAAAATAATTTGCACAATGCTTCAAGCAAATTGCAAAATACTTTTAAACTATATAATTTTTCATAAGTTATTGATAAGAGAGATGAATGCTTGAGACTATATAACTCTACAAACAAATAATTATCGTTAAGAAATTGTGATTTAAAAAAAAAAAAATAAAAAATATTACTATGGAATATTAAGAATATAAGTAGTTATGATTGTAATCAAGCATTTACTAATTAATCCAATTTCAGCATTAAATAACCCATAAGGAGTTGATATGCCGTTAAACAAACCAAGCCTAGATTTATCAGTATAAGATGGGAATAGCTAGGAAATAGTAAGAAATAGGGATAAAAAAAATTGCTCTCAAACCAAATATGATTATATGAAAAGAGAAATTTATTTTTACTTATAAAACTTTTTTTTTTTTTCATCATACGTGTGAAAGCATGTGCGATACACTGTCCTCATCAGCTGCCAACCAGGGGGATAACACAGTTTCGGTAGCTCAAGGCGGTACTGCCAAATACAATTGATGGGAATAGCTAGGAAATAGTAAGAAATAGGAATACAGTGAAAAAAAAAATTGCCCTAAAACCAAATGTGATTGTATGAAAAGAGAAATTTATTTTTACTTATATAAAACTTAATAAATGCTTGAAATATTTGAACCTATATTGTAAAGTTGTCTCCCTTTAGTCCAGGGTGACCCAAAGGCTCCCTTTTCAATGGCTACTATGCCGAGGTGTAGGGAAGGATGCTACTCCATTCGCTGGATTTCTCCACTTTACCCTTGATGCATACTTTATAATGCTGAGTGTTAAGCAAGGTGTCATCAAGTACCATTTTTTTGAGTCTTATGAGGGTGACTCGAAGGCTCCCTTTGCAATAGCTACTACACTAAGGTGTAGGGGAGGGAGCTACTCCTGTCCTGGATTGTTCCACTTTACCCTTGATCCTAACCTTATAATGCTGAGTGCTAAGCAAGGAGGGATCAAGTACTATTTTTTAAGTCTTTGGTATGACTCGACCTGGGATTGAAACCCAGTCTCCTGGACCATTGGTAAACACTCTACTCACCAGGTCTATGGCCTGGTAATAGGTCCAAATTATTTGTGTTAGATCAAAATACTTGAAACTATATAAATATGCTAAGAAATAATTAATAAATAGGAATAGTTACTTTAAATTATATAATTGCTATGAAGAATACACAAAATTAAACAAAAACTGATTAAAATGATTTTTTTGTTTATCTTTGCAGGAACGATTTATGAAGGGACTTCTAATATCCAACTGAATACAATTGCCAGATGTTTAAAACTTGAATATATGCATTGAATACAGTGATATATTTTTCTTTTTTTAGTGTCAGTTTTGTACAGACTGTTGTACATTTTATAATATATATATGAGAGAGAAAGATCTGTCTCTTCAACAAGTTTTTTTGAATAGATCTTTCTACTAGAAAAATACTTGAAAGAAAATATCCATAACAATTTGGAAGCAGTATTTTCATTAACTTTTTACTTGATTTTATTGTGACTATTTTTTTCTCTTACAACTTTTAAGATTAAATATTCTCTGATCAGTATCTGGGCTCCAGATATTTAAGAACAAGTTCTCCCTTTCTTTGATTTCATAAATTTTTGGTCTATCGAATCAAAAAACAAAGATCTTTAATTATCTAAATGCATAATAGTCAATTTTTACAGAAGTTCATTTCAACACTTGATTAGCTTTTATATTGCCTTTCTATGAAAGCAATTTATATGAAAATCAAAATATAAACTTTAGACACAACCAACAGCAAATATGATGTTACAATGATTAATTGCATGTTTCTAAAAGCAAATTGTAGTGTTAAAAGTTTCCATACAAGTTTCACGGAAATCTTCACAAGAAATTGACAAAACTAAATAAAAATTTTTAAAAAGTTAATTTTTGAATAATGTAAAAGTAAACTTTTGAGTCAGATTGAGTTTTAACCCTTTTTGTTGGCTGATAATTTTTCAAATCTTTGTAGAATCGATAAATTATTTTCAGAAAATTCACAAAATAAAGGATATGTTCAAACAAGTCAATTAATCATATAAAAAAACAAAAACAAACAAATGAAACATGATAATTTGAACCGCAATCTTGTTTGATAATACAATAGCATGAAAACAAAGCGCTCATTTTTAATTTTGATATTTTGTAAAATAACCATTACACAATCCTACACCAATGCTTTTATACATTAACATTGAATTGGTCAACAAGCAACCAATATAAAAATGTCTTACATTGAGCTACAGAAAAAAAAAAAAATGTCATTCAGCCAGCAAAAGCGTCACTTCCAAGTGATGGGTGAAATTCATAAATTTGTCGTCACTTGGATCACTTATTTGTTCAGAACAAATGCCTTCTTAAAAAAAGCTCTCCTATTTCTACTGAAAGAATATTTTAGGTAAGGAAGAACTACTTTCAAAACCATCCATAGATTGGTTGCATGAACTGTAATTTTCATAAGCAGTTCAATCTTTCCACTCCATCTGACTCTTCAGTTCACAAAGAGAGGTGGCAGTGTGATCACAGATTTGTGTCCTCTCTCACCTTAGGCTTCCATGGCCAAAATCGTTAAGAAACTGTCCATGAAAGACCAGCTTTAATGATATCGGGTGTGAATTGATGAAGCTACTTCTTTATTCTTACTTTCCACAATTTAAACAGAAGTAATTTGAAAGTTGTGATAAAAGCAAACAAGTTAAAGGAAATACTAGCAAAAAATTAATACTTCTAATCTTTGATTAGTTTCACATCCTAGGCAAAAGATTTTGGCAGCACTTAAAAAGAAATGCATATCTCAAAAGTTGTTTATTTAGGTTTTCCTATACCCTGGCTAATACATACTGAATGGAAATTTTTTTTTTTTTTTTTTTTTTAACACAAAAGACAATCTATTGTGGTTGGTGTTTTAATGATGTGCAAAAATTTCTACTTCTGGGATTTCTGTTAAAATAAAGCTCTCTTCAAAAACTTGATTTTTTTTTTTTTGTTTATTGACTACTTAGAAGCATGAATGATGTAATGATTATTGTACAGAAAATGGAGCTGATGAGCAGAGTTCAAATCACAGCTGAGGCTCTTTGTGTTTCCATCACATTTTTTCTATATTGCAGAAGCAGTAACCTTAGGTAGTTGTATTTAACCCTTTTACTGCCAAGTTAGACTGAAACTGTTTAGCTATGATTTATTTTAAAAAAAATAATCTTTGTGCTGCTAGCTCCACTTTAATACTTTCATTTGTAAGTTGTTTTTTTTTTTCAAATTTGTTTGGGATTCATTTGCTTTGTTTCAAATTCATGCTGCATCCCATAGTTTCACCAAAACCCTGGCATCTCTGTACAGACACTTGATGCCTCCTAAAGAACTTACAAAATGCAATGGCTAATATAGAGGCAGAAATCTGTGCTGTTAGCATGCCTTGATGATACTATTTACCAACCCCTCCGCTCGGGCAGGATATGACACAAGGTCAGTTTTTAAGCGGAGTTTAACAGGTTTGAATTCAGAGTTTTCCTTCTCCTAGACTAGTTGCCTAACCAAGGCTGAAGAACCTAGTCTGTCCTACTATTTACCCATAGCTGGAGGGAGAATAATTGGATTCATACCTTTCCCAAGGGTATTAGTGCTATGTGAAATGCAATCATTCTCGTCCAGGATTTGAACTCGTGTCGCCGTGTCCAATTCCTACGACGATAACGACTACACCACGGGCACCTCCATGCCTTGATGATGATAAATTCTTTTTGGAAAGGTATCTCTTTTCTGCTCCGGTTACACATGAAATATTTGGATAGATAGGCTTTTCTGGCCTTCTATACAATCTTTTCCTGGCTTGCACCTGGTTACACAGATTCACAGTCTCTCCAAATGTCTTAATGTGGATAGCATGTCCAAATGTCTTAATATGGATAGCATGTCCATTGAAGGTGCTAGTGGTATCATGCTTATTGTCACAGAAAGGGAACTTGGCTAATCCTAAATGAGGCTTTTTTTCATTTCACATAGTGCTAATACCTATGAGAAAGGTATGAATTCAACTATTCTCTCTCCAGCTATGGCAGTCCTCTGAAATTAGTAGACAAGTTCACATACATTGGTACCAGTATCTTATCTGCTGAAAGTGATGTTAATATGTACCTAACAAAGGTGTGGGCTGCTATTGATCATATGGGATTTATTCCAAGCAGTGATTGTGTCATTACTACTGTATAGATACACCACATAGACACTGACAAAATGCATGGGGTGGGAAAGCTAGATGGGAACTGCACAAGAATGCTACAAATTATTTTGAACAAATCTTGGAAGCAATGCACGATGGACCTGCAGCTGTATGACTACTTACTTCCCATCTTAAAAACCATCAAGTAAAATGAGCAAGACATGGAACGCTGCTGCAGAAGCAAGGATAAAGTCATAAGTGACGTTCTTTTATGGACCCCTATATATGGACATGCCAGTGTAGGCTGACCAGCAAGAATTTATTTACATCAGCTCTGTGCAGACACAGGATGTAGTTTGGAAAGCCTGCTTGGAGCAATGGATGATGGGGATGGCTGGAGAGAGTCAGGGAAATTTGTACTGTCAGCACGACTTGATGACATTAAAAACATGTTCATGTATCTGTCGGAGCCAAATATAGTGATTGTTTTCACTTTACATTGGCCTGCTGAAGTTTTAGCATGTTGATTTGTTTGATTGTACATCAATGAAAAAGAAAGGTTGGTTAGTTGAATTTAATGGCATATCAACTTTTGTAAGTGATTTAATGCCAAATCCTGTTTATGCATACACACACACATATATATATCATATCATTTAAGTTTGTGAATAGACTTAAAAAGAATAATCCAAATAGTGCTTAATGCAAGGCTAATTATATATAAACATATAAAAATCACATGTCCAGTAAGATGTATCATTGATAACAAGAAAATTAATTGGTATGCTCCATTTATTTATTTATTTATTTATTTATTTATTTATTTATATATATATATCTTATCATTATACTATATAATAATTCTATTATAGATATTGAGCACTCTCCAAATTATACTACATTTGGTCTACCACTAACCCACCAATTGAGATAGTAAAAACCATAAACTGTTGTAATGTGTGTGTGTGTATATATATATAAAATTTGTTTCTTATAGTTACCATATGTTTATTGCTAATATCTCTATTGGTAATTGAGGACCTATTGTATTGTTTTGACTCTAAGAAACAAATTTAATAATCTTCTGGAGATATCTGAAACACACACTCCAAATGAAAAGTGTGAAAACTTTGTCACTGCCAACATGGAAGCAGCAACAGGCATACCAATCAAACTAAGAGCCAAACGTAGAGTTACATGGGAATCAATAGTTGTTAGGGAAAAATAAGATAATATGAAAATAGCATTCTTACTTAATCAAAGAAACTCAAATGCCAACATGCAAAAACTTAAGAAAGCTCTAAGAGAACTAACTAATACATACTAAAAGGAACAAGAATACATTCAAGGTCAGTTCAATAAAATTAAAAACCTGTTAGAAGGTGGAGAATCACAAATAGCATGGCAGACAGTAAATGAAGTAAGCAAAAGGAAGAACACCGCGAGAGCAAAACTAAAAGCTACCAGTCAAGAAGACCGGATACAGATCTGGAAAAAAACATTTCAAGAATCTGCTTGGAAACTCCCCTAAAGTCACTGATAAACCTATCATGAAAATTATGGATAGCCAACTAAGATATCAAACTAGGGCAGTTTACAGAGGAAGAACTAGACAATGAAAGGGTACTGTAGCAGAGGAAAATTTCATATTTTGGTTTGGCACACAATTTAATTTGACGCATAATTTCACCCAATCAGGATGACTTATCCTATTCAGCCTGGACCTCCTTTATCCGGGCAGCAGAAATTGGGTAAGCCACCAAACCTAGTTTTTTTGGCCGAACCACACCACCCAGTGCAGACGTCTCACTGGCGGCTCTTCAATAGCAGCAACAGCATGGGCACATGAGGGAACCTATCTAATTTATGGATTCCTTGCATCTAATATCTCTTAGACCAAGGAATCCCAGTTGAATATGAATTAGATACATTCAATACGCCACCACAGGAACAACTTTATGTCACCCCCAAAATTTCCTATGTCGATGCAATGCCTTTATTCCGCTCTTGACACCTAGCTCTCAATTCACCTCTGGGCCACTTTAATGGAGACAACGCACGCCTCTCCACCAGATGCACAAAACTCACAGTGACTCCAAAGTTCATTTCTTCCAACGGCAACATGGCTTTCGCTAAACTACAGCAAACACAATCCCTCACACGTCCGATGATACGCGCTGCCTTTCTCAACTTTCTCATGACCCCATTTTGTTTCCTTACTCGCTACGAGACTTGCAGTACAAAAAGCAAACCCAATATTCCATGCTGCAAATAAAAACTATTCTTAAAAACACATTTCGACTATTGGCATCTTACTTCTTCATCCTTCCTTTTATTTCTCACAACCTAGCGAGGAAGTAACTAAACACACACACACACACGTTACAACTCTTCCTTGCTAACAATAACAGCAAAAACACACGCTAAAGTACTCAACATTCCCCAGAGTGTCACGATTGGAGCCTTTCCATCAGATGGTTTAGTGTCATATCCAGGATACTCAAAGGTGCTGTCAGTATGTTTTACAGCCCCAGCCAGCTGGGCTGAAAGTCATCATGAAAAAATCAGTTCACTGGAGTCAAGCAGCAATGAACCAGTTCAGTTTTGACATCAGTGTCTACTTTGGAACATGTTTGGTAAGTAACCTGTGGTCTGAGTCCAACACTAAAAGCTTTGAAAATATTAAGTTAGAGCAGTTATGAGCCTGGTCACTACATAGATGGGTAATCATTTAGGAACTGCAGATTCTGTAAGCAACCTACGGCCTGTGTGTCATGTATTTGTCGCTGCCTCCCACCTGACACGACTTGACACAAGGTCAAAAGCCCGAAGGCCAATTAAAGTGGGGATAAAGGGGAAGGGAAGGTCGGGAACGAGCCGAGACTCGAACCCTGCTTGTCTGTGCTGCTCATCGGCTCACTTAGTGCTATGTGAGCCTGATGAGGCAAGCAGTTTCACGAACCCAAATGTGGGTCCGGGCACGTATGCCAGTTAACGGCTTAAACTAGACGCATGGTCTAGTGCCGTACAAGGGGGACAAAGGAGACAAAAATGCAGCTCGCCCACCCGAAGGTAGCCTAGTCGAAACTAGGTGCCTAATTAAAGGCCCCAAATCTGCCATTGTTCCTTTTCCAGGGCCACGCTCCGGACCGAAGTCCAGAACAGGCCCCGGGGCCTACGGCCTGTGTGTCAGACTAAGCATATTATTAGCAGTCATATAAATATTTAGACAGCACCATTTTTAAACTTTTGTAACTGACTTTGTAATTTGAATTCATGAATTTTTTTTTGTTGATTTGGAAAGTATAGATTTTATAGTTTAATTAAGTGCTTTACTTCATATTTAATGGACTTAAAATAAATTTTAAAAAATGGGTTTAAAGTTTACTTTGAAGATATTTCTACTTCATAAGGATTCCGGCAATAGAATTCAGAGAAAGAGGGGGAAAAGGTTTTTGTTTTGGAATAACTGTATTTTTATCCTTAAAAGTCTTACATTTGATAAATATATGTACATGTTTAAGAAAAAATTTTTTTAAAACAATATTTAAAAAAATGATAAAATAATTTATTTACAAACTGCTGCTGATTGTTTTGTCTTTTTTCAAAAAATACAATGAATTCTACTTCCGGTTATAGATTTCTAAGTGAAGTTGATATTGTTTTAAATATTGCAAAATTAGAATAATTCATATTACGATTATGGTAATACTAAAAGACTAAAAAAACAAAGAGTTATCTTTTAAATAAAAAAGTGTATTTTATTGATTTATTCATTCCTTTTTTTTTTTTTTTTTTTAGAGAACAGCACTTGCTTGCTTACTAAATATCCGCCATATAAACGTAACTGATCACGTGGTATTTGCTTCTTTCCTGTTTCCTTTTTATCGCCATTGACATTTGTGTTAGTGCTGGCAATACTACTATTACTTACTCGCTTCGTTTTATGAGCTTGCGCAGTGCAGGAGTAAATTCATTGAACAAGGGATTGGTGAGTGATGAACGGAATATTTTATCTGAGTGACTGACTGAAAAAGATAATTGTAGAAAAACCTAAAAGACTTTTTTACAAAACTACACAAGCATGGCGAATATTCCAAGTAAGTGAAAACTTCAGCTCAATTTTTAAAAGGCTATCTGCTTTTTATGTTTTTTGTTTTTACGTTTAATTGTAGTTTGTTTTTGTTGGGAATAAAATAGATTCCTCTATGAATTTATATCGTTACAGATCAATTAAACTACCCTTTAAAATTCACATAAAAGAGGGTATATTTTTTTAATGCTTATGAGAACGTCCTCCAATGTAAAAAAAATAATAATACAACGTGGAGTTAATTGTGAATGAAAATTGAATTTATTGAAATGTATTTTATTACCCCTATTTATCTTCTAGGACTTTCCTTGCTTTACAAAGGATGATATTTCAGCAACCAACTAAAGTTCAAAATAATGTCTAAATGTTTAAGTCTCTACTTTCATTCATTATGTCGATGCCATATTTTTATGCGCCAACCACCATTTATCAGTAAAATAATTTACCATAATATCTAGATTTCGATTCACTTTTATTCTAGGTTAGGGTATAATAAATAAATATTTATACTTATTTTTCTTGTTTAGTTATTATATAAATAGATTATTGCTGAGCTTTAAAAGCTTTCTATATCTACTTCCTGGAATAACGTATCCTGCCTGTTTCGTTTTTAATGTTTTGGTTCAGTGGTAGAGGCAAGGACTAGATCGTCTTTCTCACAACAAAACAACTTGTTACTACAAACTACTTGCTTTTAAGATGGGGGAGAGAAAAGAAAACTTTGATCCTAAATTTAAATAAAGGATTAATAATAATGATGATAATCTTTGATTAAATGTTTTTAAAACTTTGAATAAAATTCGGATTACATGGGTCGAAGCCGGTAATTAAGAATGACAATAACATCAAATTTTTAAGTCTATTTTCTTTCAGCCTATGAAGATAAAAAATTCAAAACATTATATATATGTGATATCAGATAACGAAGTGTAGAAAAAATACATATATTTCTCCATGTCGTTATATAATATTACATATTCGTATTTAACATATAATCTATCTATCTATCTATCTATCTATCTATCTATCTATATATGTATAAGAGTGAAAGAGACGTAATTTTTTTAATATATATATATATATATTTAAATTTTCGTTATATACATTTTATTTGCTCCTGTTATCTCGACAAGCATCCATCGCTGTATGAACAATTCTCATGATATCAAATTCTTGATGAAGGTTATTAAAACCGAAACGTTTAACGTTGGCTTTACATCACAATAAATTCATCTCATTTGGGTTATTCTGTTTTTCTATTTTCTTCATACTTTCGGATTCAGATTCATATTTACTTCCATATATATATATATACCCCCATTTTGTTAAATGATACAATGTATTTGTGTCGAATAGATCTATTTATGACCCATAGATCAAACCCTAATAAGTACTGCGTCTCATTGTCAGGTGCAGTTTAGTGTCATACCCAGGACGCCCTTTGCAGGACTTCTCCCAGTCGACCGTGGCTGTAGAATACGCCAACTGCACTTCTGCAGAGGGGTAAGACACTCCGTATCAACGAGTGTCCTGCATATGACACTAAATAATCTGATGGTGAGGTTCCAGGAATGTGAGGTACCCCTTCATTGCCATCGCTCCCAGGTCCACTCTGACCCAGTGTGATAACACTTGATAGGTCCTATTTATGGGTCAAATAGAACAACTATGTACTTATGCTCAACTGAATTATTTGAAATAGAACTATTTTGATATTTAAACTGTACTTATGCTAAACTGAACTGCTTGAAATAGAACAGTTTTGACATTTAACGGTGTGTGGACAAAAACTATACTTATACTAAACTGAAATGTTTGAATTAGAACTGTTTGACTAAACTGAAATGTTTGAATTAGAACTGTTTGACTAAACTGAATAGCTTAAAATAGAAATGTTTTTGACGATAAAACTGTATACTCATGCTCAACTGAATTGTTTGAAATAGAACTGATTATTTGTATAAAAATGGATTTTGGTTTAAATAACCTACAAAGGTTGATATGCCATAAAACCCAGATAACCAACCAACCTTCTCTACTGGATATTCAGTTAGCATATTCTAAGCCATGCCAACAAGGCTTACTGCTGGTTCCCTTCCCTATTATATTTAATTAAAAAAAAAAAGAAAAGAAATCAGTAAGTATGATATATTGGCTACATGGGAAAGAAATTAGTTAAAATAAGAATAGTTTATGCAAGAAGCTATTTTATGAAATCAGTTTTAAAAAAAAGCAAACTTTTTTTTTTTTTTTAGAATAAGTCCTTTGCATGTTTAGATCAATGAAGCTAAAGCATCAATAATACAATTAAAAGAAGAAAAAAATCAGGCATTCTTGATCCCAGCAAGTCAATCGGGTCAATGGCCAGAGACATAGAAGAATTTTTTTTATCTGGCAGGCAATGCATGAATACATTCAGTATTTCTCATACAAACATGAAAGGAGGTTGTAATTCTCTAAATTAAGAGGGTGGCTGCTGGGGAGCCCAGTCTTTGCTGTCAGAAAGTTTCTGCAACCGCATCACTCTTAACAAAACCTCAAATACTCGTTACCATGACATACTCTTTTTAGGATCAACTATCCAATTTCAATTTTTATATGTATTAATTTTTTTTTGTGAATAAAAATGGATTTTGTAGGCTATCCAAATATGGTTGGGAAATTCCCATAGGGTATTTAATAGTTAACATGCTGGACTGCAAAATCATAGTAAGCGAGTTCAAACTCCAGTAGTGCTATTGTTCACTTTTGGGCTAATATCCTTAGCAAAGGTATCGACCTCCTTATTCCCTCTCCCTCTGCTATTAGTTTAATAGTACTACTACTGTCTTTTATCAAGGATGGATTTGGTATTAAATAACCCATGAAGGTTGATATACCATTGAAACCAAATTGAAATGGTGGCTCTTATATACCATCCAAAGATGCAAATGATTGTTCTTATATGCCATCAAAGATGGTATTCTGCATTGATTAAAAAATTTTTTTGAATTGTAACTAAAGACTTTAATTAAATAAATTTTTTTTCCAGAACACAAATTGAAACCAGTCCACCTTGATGCCTGGTCGTCTCGTGAGAAACTGTCCTTGGCTTGTTCAGTGATGAAAAATGGAGATCAAAATTGGTAATAACCTTCTTTTTTTTTTTTGCTTAGCAGAGAGTGTTTGTAGTAGCAGATGGCGATGTATTTGATTGCTAAGGATTCCAGTTGATTGATGCTCCTGTGTTCTCAACTTATCTCAATGGATATGGGATTTATTTATGTCTCTTTGTTTCTTTTTTCTTTTCCCTCTATAATTTTCTAAATTAGTCTTCTCCCTTCTTACTGTATGCTTTCTTTTTCAATGTCTCTCTCTTTCCAGCTTATCTTTTCTTCATTTTCTCTTTTTTCTGTCTGGGTGAACTTTATTCTATGCATCAAGAAAGTGACATTGGCCATGAAAAATATCACCTATCTATAAGTATACCTCTACCAAATTTTTTTATGATATGCTAAGTTTCTTCTAAACCAAAGCTGTTAATATTTTATTCTTTCTTATGGAATATACTATCAAAACAAATGAGGTATTACTATGGCCTTACTTGACATTATCTCTCTGTCTTTCTCTCTTGCAATTTTTTTCCTCTCACTGTAACTTTCTAAACTGCAATCTTTTCTCTTCTCAGCATCATTTTGCATTCTTTCTTTTTCTTAATTTTTTTGCTTTCATCTTCTCAGGTTTTCTTTTCTTGTGTCTTTAATTGATTTGAAAGGATTTCAGTTAGTCAATGCTCCTGTGTTCTCAACTTACCAAAATTCATATAGGATTTATTCAATTTTTTTCGCTCTAATTTTCTAAATTAGTTTTCTCCCTTCTATGTATTACGTTGTATTCTTTCTTTTTCAATTTCTCTCTCTTTCCAGTTTTTTCTTCCTTTTTCTTTTATTTCTTCTGTTTACCTCAATGATTTGAAAGGATTTAAGTCTATTGATGCTCCTGTGTTCTCAACTCTCTAGCACTAATGACTCCACTATCTGAGACTCATAAGCACACAGAATTGCTGATTCGTACAAGTTGTATTCAAGAAATATCAAAACTAAAGCTATTTATCAAGACAGAAATGAACAACAAATAAATCATTAATTTTCTTCAAAAATAATTCTCTTGGTATTCAACACTTATTCTTGAAAGTTTTCTACTGATTGAAGCGCCTCTGAAACTCCTTTTTGATATGTGTAAAAGTTAGATTTCTTTTAACATCCTCTGCATCTTCAGATCTTACCTTTTGAGAGGAATTTTCAGTTTAGGAAACAAGAAGTCTCAGAGTTCTGGTTCATATGAAAGGTGTGGCACTTAGACAATCCTGTGTCTCACCAAAATCATTTTGTTTAAAAAGTAAGAAATTCTTTAAAAAGAATTGGTTTTATGAGTTTTCTTCTATTCAGAATGCTTCATCTTCTTTAAAATTTCCCCAACCAGTCTGTCATTGTCGCTTCAACCAGTCATGAATACTATTTCTGTAAACTTAGCCAATATACTCAACTTTCTGATTTAGTTTGAGATATTATGTACCATAAGTGTGGAAAGCTAGAACATTTTTCTAAAATCTGTCGGTCTACTAAAATTATTTTTAAAGTGTCTTCTACTTCTCTTGCAAGGCTCATTAATGATAGCTAATATATGAGTGCATTCCCTGATTACCTTTCAAGAACTATAATGAAAATTAATCAAGTTCTTATCACTGATCTGGTCAACACCAGCAGTTTCAAATGTATTAATTCCAACTTTGTAAAAACTAATCAATAGCGAATTTCCCTTTGCTCTAATCAAATATCTGAATGCTTTTTTTTTATTCTCACTAGTGATTGGATACTGTCTGGTCAACTTAATGCTCAAAAAGGTTTTGTATAATGGTATTAGACTCTCAGTAATACAGAACCTCTGTGGATACATGATACTAAGTCATGATTTTGTATCAAAATCCCTTTTGAGGGTTCAACTGACTATCTGTTAGCTAGTGGCTTTCTATATACATCATCATCATCATGTCGTGCCACCAGCACGGATATCCCTGACCCTCTCTCGCTACTTCTCCCTCTCATTCATCGCTTTTGGCAGGTCTTCAGGGTTGCATCCCGTATCCTCACATAGCTGCTGTATGTATGTTCGAGCTGGTCGTCCTGCTTTTGCTTGGCCATATGCGGGGGTCCATAGGAGTACATCACTGATGAGTTCGTCCTTGCTTCTCCAGCAGTGTCCTGCGTGTCTGGTTCGTCTATACCATACCAAGATTAAAGATTTTTATCATTAAGGTTTTTTTGACTGTTGTCTTCATCTTTATTGTTATTTCCACAACGTTTCAGCTGATATGTCCTCTGGCCTTCTTCAAGGACATATTGGCCAAAATGTTGTGGAAATAACAATAAAGATGAAGACAATAGTCCGAAAACCCTTAATGATGAAAATCTCAGAAATTCTGACAGCCAAGGTTAAAGAGTCCAGCCTGCCCTACTATTGTTTGAAATAGAACTGTTTTCCATAGCTGAAAGGAGAATAATTGGATTCATGCCTTTCCCGAGGGTATTAGCACGATGCGAATGAACAGTCTAACAGATTTGAACTTGTTTCACCATATCTATTTCCTATGGCGGTAATTATTACACTTTGAATGTTTCCTTATACACTCCTTTATACTCGAACCACAAAAACAACCAGTGTATATCATGTCAAACACTATACTGTTAAACATCTTTTGATAGAATGCAGAGATTTAACACTCATTAGATGTTTTTATCAACACAAACAATATGAAGGACCTATTTAAAAATGTCAACATGGGTGAAATTTTGTCGTTGAAAGAAAGAAATTTATATCGAAAATTATAAACATGATCAGTGCCATACAAAGTAATTATTAGAAAACTATCCAGATTTTGACATAGCGTTAAAATGAAATATTTAAAAAAATACATAAAGATGTAAATATAAATGTACAATGTACCTGATTCCCTAACCTCTTGACATCAAATAACCCAAGACAAGTTGACATGCCATTAAAATCATTTCCACACTAGTAGTGTTTAGAATTTAAAAAAATCTTTTTATTAAGATGCAGTATAATCATTTCTAAGTTTTATGATTTTTTTTTTTTTTTTCTTGTTTTCTAGGGTGTCTGTCAGCCGAGCAATCAAACCATTTGCTGAAGGTGGTTCCAGACCACTTGATTGGTTCTCACAGAAAGTAAGAATTTCTATTACCATTTAGCACTTCCTGTTTTGCTGGCATTTCTATTTAGTACCAAATATTTTAATAAAATGGATTCCTTATTTTAGAAAAGTTTTTTCCTTTTTAATCTAATTTTTTTTTTATTCTTCATTTTTTAATTTTTTTTTTTTTTCCAGAATTGTGCCTTACAGTATGCTGACTTACTAGAAAAAGTTGAAACTCCAAAGTAAGGATTAACTTTTAAGTTTTTTAAATTTTAATATTTTTATTTATTTATTTATTTTTTTTTTTTTACTAATTATTTTCCTTAGTTTTCCTTTCAATTTCTCACAGTACCTTTTGGTCACTCAACTAAATACTGAACAGGCTCATGATTGCTTACTTCTGGTGCTCTGGAAAGAAGCGGTTAGAGTGTTCGCCAATGGCCCGGGAGACCTGGGTTCAATCCCAGGTCGAGTCATACCAAAGACTTTAAAAATGGAACTTGATACCACCTTGCTTAACACTCAGCATTATAAGGTACGGTTCAAGGGTAAAGTGGAGCAATCCTGGGAATGGAGTAGCGCCCTCCCCTACACCTTGGTGTAGTAGCTATCGAAAAGGGAGCCTTCGGGTCACCCTCGACTATGGTCGCTAACTTATATGGCACCTAGTAAGGATTGGTATCACACTAAACTTTATCTGGTGATGAGGATCCAGTTCTGAAGATCTGTGGAGTATCTCTTCACTGCCATTACTCCTTGGTCCACTCTCATCTCGAGTGGTAATACCTGTTAGGGTCTCATCCAATAGATCTGTTTTAAAATTGTTAGTATTGGGTAGGAATACTTGAAACCATATAACTTTGTGCAATGTTTGTTATCGACAAAAAAAATTATTACAATGAAACATTGAAAATATATGTAGATGATTACAATCTAACATTTACAGATTTGAATTTGGCATTAAATAACCCATAAAGAGTTGATATGCTGTTATAAACAAATAACCCAAACCAAACACCTCAGCTGTTCTTAGCCAATTGTATTTCTAGATGTAAAGTGAGGGATCATTTTGGTATTATAATCAAATTGTAAACTGATCTCCCATTTTTTTTTTTAGATCCATTTATTTTTTTGCCCAGTTGGCTGGGGCTGTAGAATACACTGACTGCTTCTCTGCAGAGGGATAAGACCCCCTCCCAACAAAGGCCCTTGATATGACACTAAACAATCTGATGGTGAGGTTTCAGTAATGCTGGAGCTTTGGGGAATGCAGAGCACTCTTCATTTCTATTGCTCCCAGGTCCACTCTGGCCCTGAGTACCACCTATCTATGGGTCAAATAGAACTAAACTGCATACTTATGCTAAACTGAATTGTTTTTGCCATTTAACTGTGTGTAAACAAAATCTATACTTATACTAAACTGAATTGTTTGAATTAGAACTGTTTGACTAAATTGAATAGCTTGAAATAGAAATGTTTTTGATAAACTGTGTATTTACATTTTAACTGCATACTTATGCTAAACTGAATTATTTAAAATAGAATTGTTTTCGTATGCTAAACGGAATTGTTCGAAATAGAACTGTTTTTGACATTAAAACTGTGCTTAGGGTAAATTGAATTGTTTGAAATAAAACTGATTATTTGCATAAAATGGATTTGGCATTAAATAACCTACAAGGGTTGATATACTATAAAACCCAAATAACCAACAAACCAAACCATTCATTTTTATAATCAAGTATATTTAAACACTTTCATGTATAATTTATAAAAATCATATTAGAACGTTCAAAATAGAAATGTTTTTGATTAATATCAAGCATTCAGAAATTAATCAAATTTCAGCATTTTCTAACCCATAAGGTGTTGATGTGGTATTAACCAAACTGAATCTAGTGAGGATTAAACTCCTTACTCAGTAATTGATCTGCATAAGTGGCTAAGTAACCATTGCACTGTAAATTAAGATGTGTGGATGACATGAAGGTCATTAGTACAAAAAAAATGGAATTTATGTTAAAATTCCAACCAAGACTGTATACAAATACCTTTTTGAAAAACAGGAGTCCATCTTTTCTGTTCAGTTCTCAAACTGGGGGAAATGGATCCCAGTGATCGTTCTCAAAAATTGTCTTCATTTGGTCAAATTCTCCCGCCAACAAGAAGGTCTTCTCAGTCGCTGTCTCCACCAACAAGAATAATGTCTTCACTCGATTGTGTTCTCCCAACAAGAATAAAGTTTTCACTTGACCGTTGTTTTCACCAACAAGGATAAGATCTTCACTTGATCGCATTCTCCCACCAACTAGAATACCGTCTTCACTTGATTGTATCATTCACCTTTGTAGTGTTTTTATGCTAGGCCGGTACATGCACTTCAAAAAATTTGCATACATTACTCCTGCAAATTCTCATTCAAGACCATGTTTTATTTTGAATTGAGGTGTTAGGGCGGCCGTGTTTCTTTTTCTTTTTTTCTCGGGCATACCACTCCTTTAGTATGCCAGGCATAAACGTGCTCACTTTATCTGACAGGGTAAGTTGTCTTCTTTTCTACATCTTCTCAACAGCTATGAGTAAAATATTAGTGTTCTCAATGAATATATAGCAGTCCATAAATGATGAGTACATTTCTAATATATTTGTGCAGTTTTATTTTTGGTTAGTGTTTTAATTTTATAGTGTTTACTAATAAATAATAACTACTATTTGTTTGTACAATGCTTCACTAGAAATAATAAAAATCCTAGTATCTTTGGTTTAGCAAAAAATAAACTTTTTATAAACCAAAATTGTTAAGGCTGTACTTAATTATGTGTAATACTTAATATTCATTTTGATTGTATAATGTTCGACTAGAAATAATAAAATCCTGGTATATTTGGTTTAGAAGAAAATAAACTCTTTATAAAAAGAATTGCTAAGGCTGAACTTATTTATGGGTGATACTGTAATAGTTAATATTCATTTTGATTGTATAATGTTCAACTAGAAATAATAAAATCCTGGTATCTTTGGTTTAGAAGAAGAAAAACTCTTTATAAAAAGAATTGCTAAGGCTGTACTTATTTATGGGAGATACTGTAAAACTTAATATTCATTTTGATTTTAAAATGTTCCACTAGAAATAAGAAAATCCTGGTATCTTTGGTTTAATAGAAAATGAACTTTTTAAAAAATGAATTATTATAGGTATACTTATTTATTTATTTATAGTGGATACTTGTATCCTTAAATTACCTCCTGAGGTTATCATTTAGTAAACTAAATGTGGTGTACTCAATTATAGTCAAACTCCCTATCAATGATCTACAAGTCTAGTCCACTAACCATTAAACTGTGCAAGACTGAAAAAAAAATTATAGCTTAGATCTGGTATAAAGCTGCAAGTATGAGACACCCAGTGAGAACCAAATTTACTGCTAAATGATAATTGGTCTGCGAGACAAGATTTCTCAAAATTAGACCATTATAAGGTGCTCTTTAAAACTAAGCTTTGCTTAGACTAATACACATTTTTCTTCTACATTGGTCTGTTCCATAATATTTTCCTCTTCAAGGCTTGGAAAAAGATTATACTATTAATTTAAATGATTTAATCTAGTTTAAGAAATATTTTATGAAGACAGAATGTTCAGCTATTTAATAAAAATATTATCTACTAAGCCTGGCCTAATCTTGCATTTGGGCCTCAGGTTGCTTACAGTACATATTGTTCCTAAGTGGCCTCCCATCAAAGTAATGACCAGGCTTAAAACTGCCTTAACTTATTATATACTCAGCTTTTAGTCTTGCCCCCAAGTCTTTGCTTGCTTACACTACCTGCTATTCCTAAATGGTTACCCTTCTAAGTAATGACCAGGCTCAAAACTGCCTTAACTTGTTATATACTCAGCTTTTAGTCTTGCCCCCCAAGTCTTTGCTTGCTTACACTACCTGCTATTCCTAAATGGTTACCCTTCTAAGTAATGACCAGGCTCAAAACTGCCTTAACTTGTTATATACTCAGCTTTTAGTCTTGCCCCGAAGTCTTTGCTTGCTTACACTACCTGCTATTCCTAAATGGTTACCCTTCTAAGTAATGACCAGGCTTAAAACTGCCTTAACTTGTTATATACTCAGCTTTTAGTCTTGCCCCCAAGTCTTTGCTTGCTTACACTACCTGCTATTCCTAAATGGTTACCCTTCTAAGTAATGACCAGGCTCAAAACTGCCTTAACTTGTTATATACTCAGCTTTTAGTCTTGCCCCCAAGTCTTTGCTTGCTTACACTACCTGCTATTCCTAAATGGTTACCCTTCTAAGTAATGACCAGGCTTAAAACTGCCTTAACTTGTTATATACTCAGCTTTTAGTCTTGCCCCCAAGTCTTTGCTTGCTTACACTACCTGCTATTCCTAAATGGTTACCCTTCTAAGTAATGACCAGGCTTAAAACTGCCTTAACTTGTTATATACTCAGCTTTTAGTCTTGCCCCCAAGTCTTTGCTTGCTTACACTACCTGTTATTCCTAAATGGTTACCCTTCTAAGTAATGACCAGGCTTAAAACTGCCTTAACTTGTTATATACTCAGCTTTTAGTCTTGCCCCCAAGTCTTTGCTTGCTTGCACTACCTGCTATTCCTAAATGGTTACCCTTCTAAGTAATGACCAGGCTCAAAACTGCCTTAACTTAATATTTCCTAAGCTTTTTTTAGTCTTGCACTCAGGTCACAGGCTGCTTACCATACATCTTGTTCTGAAGTGGTTACTGATCCCAAAACTGAGCTGGTTCATTGCTGCTTAACTTTGGTGAACTGAGGGAATCGGGTACTTTCCTGGTGACTTCAGCCCAGTTGGCTGGGGATGTAGAATATACTGTCTGCATCTTTGCAGAGGAGTAAGACTGACCCTTGAGTAGTGTCTTAGATATGACACTAAACCATCTGATGATGAAGCTCCTGTCCTAAAACTCTGGAGAATACAAAGTGCCCCTTCATTGCCATTACTCCCAGGTCCACTCTATCTCAGAGTGGTAGTACTTATTAGGGTCCCATCTATCAACCAAATAGAACTGTTCAATTTTTAACTGTGTGCAAATAAATGGCTGATATTAAATTGAGTTGTTAGTGTGATACGTAGCAATTCTTGAAAATATTTAACTGTGCGCCAAAAAAACTTTTGGTGTTAGTAAAACTAAAGCTATTGAAGTATGTGCAAACAAATGGTTAATACTAAATAGAATTACTCATGTTATATAGGAATACTTAAAACCATTTAACTATGTGAAAAAGGAATTATTTGTATTATATAGCAATAATTGGAACCCTTTAACTTTTGTGCAAATGAATGAATAGTGTTAAATAGAATTGAGTTAAATGGCAATACTTTAAACCGTTTAACTGTTGGCAAATACTAGCAATATTTGTGTACAAACAAATTAGCTTTTAACTTTTCTAAAAAAAATAAGATTATCTACAAATGATTCATTTACAAATCATATATTTATGTATAAACAAGATTTGGCATTAAATAACATACAAGGGTTGATGTGCCATAAAATCCAACCAACCAACCATCATGATGACTTGAAAATAAATCATGGTTGATATTATTCACTAAAATATATGAACACTACTGATACAATTTTCTAATTTTCAAATCTTTGCTTAACTTTGAACAATTTAAGACGTGTTATTTAAAAAAATTAGATTTAAATGTAACAGCATATAGATATAACCTTTGATAAATATTGCCTGTAATTTTTACATCTTTGCTTAACTTTGAACAATTTAAGACATGTGTTATTTAAAAAAAATTAGATTTAAATGTAACAGCATATAGATATAACCTTTGATTAATATTGCCTGTAATTTTTAAATCTTTGCTTAACTTTGAACAATTTAAGACATGTGTTATTTAAAAAAAATTAGATTTAAATGTAACAGCATATAGATATAACCTTTGATTAATATTGCCTGTAATTTTCAAATTTTTTAAATACTGTAATTATTTGTGTATAACATGCACCCCTAACTATGGACTACAAAGTTCTAGAAAACAAATTCGTGTGTATAACAAGTACTGACTTTTAGAATTTGTAGCAGCTAAATTTAACCTAAATTTACCGTTTGTTCAATGTTTCATTAGTTCATACTGATTAAAAGTAAATTATATAGTTTACATTATGTCTTAGATTACAAAATTTCCACAGAACTTAAAGCAAACGTGTTCACAAAAAATGCAACAAGCTTGTAGCAAAAATAATCTCACATTAGAAGAAGGAAAATTATAAACAAACACACATTCCAGTTGTTATTTCTTTATAACAGCATCAAATACATTAGTATAGATATAACTGTCTTTCAGTCATCCCATCTCAAATATGTTGAGGCATGTCATCAGAAAAATTAACTGTATAGTTCTTGTGTGTGTGCATATATATATATATATATATATATATATATATATATATATATATATAAAATATGCACCCCTAACTTTTGAGCAGAAAAATCTGAAAAAATAGTGCGTCTTATACACAAATAATCATGGTAGATTTTGGGACAGAGGTTGTACCTTTAAATGTACAGCATTATGCAAATAACTTCGTTCTTGTTGTCTTTTTTCAGAAGAAAGCGGGGTGACAAAGAAATTAATGAAACTCCAGGGGAACAAATCGTCAGAAAGTTGACAATAGAAAGACTGGAAGAATTAAAGAAGATAATCACAGAAGAGGAAATCAAATACAAGTCAGTGTTGTCATTTTTTTTAGTTTTAGATAAAAAAAAAAAAAATCTATGTTGCTTCCCTCTGGCAAAAAATAATGGAATTAGCAAACTTGGAAGACATTCACATTGGATTTTTATTTTGCAATAAAAAAAATGATTATACCGTTAATTTAAATAATTTAATTTCGTCTGTTTAAGGAATATTTTATGAAGCCAGAATGTTTCATCTATTAAAAAGTGTATTGAGTCTTATTTGTTATTAGTTTATTTACTGCTAAATCAAATTTTAAACAAAGCCTTAATTGTGCTAATTCCATAATTCACTTTGAATAAGTGAAATTTATACTGGTAAGAATTAAGACTGTCATGAAAGCTTAAAAAAGAGCAACTAAATGTTAATTCTAAATTTTTGTTAATGAATTCCATAATTTTTTCCTTGTCATTGCTCTGTTTCATATTTTCTTCTGTTTGGCTTTGAAAAAGATTCTATCATTAATTCATATAATTTATTTATTTTAAGGAATATTTTATGAAGTCAGAATGTTCTGCTATTGAATAAAAAGTTTTACATCTTAAATGTCATCAGTTTTTTTTACTGCTAAATAATAATTTAAAAAAACCCCAAAAAACTAAGTGAACATTCTGTAAGTTTACTAATTCTATAATTTTTGCCAGGGGTAGTTGTAGTATCTGTTTTTTTTTGGGGGGGGGTCTGTATTGTGTTCACGCCTCCTCCCACTTCATTATAATTTCTCATAGGAAGTAGCTTGATCTGTTTGAAAATTATTCATATTAGATAAAAATATTTGATACCATCTGTGTAAAAAGTATTTGTTTTAGGAATAGTTATTTTTAGCTATAATGATTAAATAAGAATTATCAGTTGTAGTAACTTGAAACCATGTAATTGCTTGCAAATTATTTGTGTTAGAAAGGAATACTTGAAACCATATAAATGTGTACAAACAAATTATATAAGAAAATTAGAATAGTTACTTGAAACTATATAATTGTGTATAAATTATTAGTATTAGATAGGAATCTTTCATACTTTATATAATACATTATTATTAATAGCTTACAACTTTGTGAAAATTATTTGTATTAGATAGGAATATTTGATATAACGGTGTGCAAACAAATGAAGAAAAAAATTCTTTTTCATTCAATGGAACATTGAAAATATAGTTAAGATTACAATCAAACATTTACAAATGAACCAAATTTTAGCTTTAAATACCCTGTAAAGAGTTGATATGCCATGAAACAAAGAAACCAAACTGACATACCTACCTAGAAGTATAACATGTGCATCACAGAGAAAGGTGAGAATACTATTTATGTTTGATTGGCATTATCTATTATTTGGCTTGAAGTGTAAGTTAGTCTAAAACAATGTGGAAAAAAATGTTGGGTCATTTAGCTTAAGTGAAGGGTGATGACCGAGGAGCCTTTTTAGACCATGACTTTGATTGAAGCTCTTATGAAGATCAAATATATAGATATTTAAACAATTTGGTTTAGTCTAAAACAAGGTCACAGTAATAAGTAACTCAAAAAGGAGCAAATGCATCTGCCTAGATGATGCCAAGAAATGAAAATTTTAACTCTTTAGGTATTATGTATATGCTCATAAATGAAGCACTAAAATTTCATATCGATATGTAATCCTTGGTTAGAGTTTTTGATTAAACTGTAGAAATTTCACAGATTATAATAATAATAATAATATTATGTATAATTTACTAGTATTAGATAGGAATATTTCATACTTTATTAATATTATTATTATTAATAATTGTAATAGAATATTTGTCAGCTTCAGATTGCCTTCCTTTTCAATCTCAGAACATTTTTTTTTCCTCCTAAGCATGTTGCTATGACTGATGGGAAAATTTCTTTTTCTTTTTCAGGAAATTAAAACATGAAATTGAATGTATTCAAAATGGTCAGTTTGATGATTGTCTACCAGAAATGTGGGAGAACATTGTGAGGTATGTAATGGGACTTTTATTGCTTTTCTGTTGGATTTTCAAGGTTGATTAATTTTTTATTCTAGATTTGATGCATTTTTTTTTTACAGTTCAAGTCAATAGCTATTATAAATAAAACCCAATCATCTTCTAATGGAACTGTCTCTCCTTGGTCAGATCAAGAACTTTTCAGTATACACTTTTACAACAGTTTTGATTTCTGTGTTCTATATAGGAGTGGACTAAGATAGAAATATGAAAAGAAATAAAAAGGAAAAGGAGAGAAAGAAAAAAGAAATATAAATAGATGAATGAAAAAATAGAAATATAGATAGAAAGATGAATTAAAATGAAAAAGATAAAAAAAAGAAATATAGGTAGATAGAAAAGAGAAATATAGATGAATGAAAAAAATTTTTTTAAATTATATAATTCAAGAAAAAAAAAGAAATATTGGTTTTCTGCTTGTTTGTATGTTGGGTGGTAATTCATTGGCTTTTTCCATTCTTTTGTCTGTTTCATTTAACCTTCACTTTTTTTTTTTTTTTTTTGAGACTAAATTATTTGCCATTGGTAGTGGTTCAGTTTTATGAGATTTTATTTTTTGTTTACATTACTAAAGAGTTTGCTCCTTTTTGAGTTACTTATTACTATGGCCTTGTTTTAGACTAAACCAAATTGTTTAAATATCTATATATTTGATCTTCATAAGAGCTTCAGATATTCACTGAAAATATTTCTGAGATGCTTTTTGACCAGTGTAAAAGCTCACTGAAATAAAGCGCATCGAATGCCAAGAGGACTATTTTGATGAAAATTAATGATTCATTTATTGTTCCTGTCTTGATAAATAAGCTTTAGTCTTAATACTTTATGAATACAATTCATTTATATATATATATATATATATATATATATATATATATATAATATGTATGTGTGTCTGAAGAGATGGTTATAAGTGGAATATGGTGATACATGTGGTGTCATTACAGTGGAATGTTCTAACTTGGTAGCTTTTCAGTTTTGAACATCTTGTACCTGAATAATGATAAATAAAAAAATTCATAATTTTAACTGTATAAATACAGTTTAGTAGATAAAATTTAAAAAATTTGTTAAAATAAGATATGGTAGATTATTTTGATAATTTTTTTTTTTTTTTTTTTTGCATTGTTAGTATGTGTCACTGTCACTGGTCTAGTAACCTGGTTTAGTTGTGGGAGATGCTACTCATGTAGTGCGTCTTGGGCAGGAATAACCTGGTTTGGTTGTGGAGTGCTAATCATGTAGTGTGTCTTAGCCTGGGAGAGCCCATCCCGCTCCTGGTCCAAAAATGGTTTTAATTCAGAGGTTTCCTTCTCCTAGACTGATTGCCATACTAAACTCAGTTTGGCTTCAGTAGGTCATTTCCACTTTGCTTCCCTTGTCTAAAAGTCCAGTTCAATTTTATTTCTTGGTGTCTGAGGTAACCTTCAAGTATAGAGAATGCCAAAAGAACAAAGTAATTGTTAGCACTGCTCTCAACTGTGTATCCATGTATATGAGGATCTTCATCTAAAAATTTGGCCTGGCCTCAAGTGGAGAGGTTAGATAATGCCAATTCTCATCTTTTAGTAAGAAAATAGTTTTTATTGAAAGTGAAAGTAGAATTGGTTTTGCTATGAGGAAGGAAGAGAATAGTGCAATTATTGATAGTTAAATGGTGGTATGAGAGAGAGAGATTAAATGAAAGTAAATATAGGAAAGCCAAAATTTCAAGATTTTAGATGAAGTTTGTTATATTTTCAAAAATCTTTTGTAGAGAGAAACGTTTGAAAGAAGAAGCAGCTTCATCTGTCTGCGAGAGACGATATGAGATATCAGAAAGCACCAGCAAAACAGTTGGTGGTACACCAAGTGAGTAAACATGGCTTTATTTTTTGACTTTTAGAAATAAATGTTCTAAACATTTTGGGTTGAAATGCCATAAAACATATATTTAATATGTATGTATATAGAGCATTTGGCATTAAATGACCTATAATGGTTGATATGCCAATAAACACAACCAAACCAGATGGTCTGAGTAATATCAGTTCCGATTTTCTAATGAAGATACTCCCATAGAAATATTAACATTTTTTTTAATCACCTGTGGGGGGAGGGTTTACCAAGAATGTGTTGACAGGTTTGGTGAACATGTGAAGACTGTTTGAAGTTATATCATAAAAGTATTCTCATAAGGGTATTAACATTTTCTTTTAATAACTCTTTATGTGATCATGGCTATCAATTTGTAGTTGGAGGGATTTCCCATGGTGTAGTGGCAAACATACTGGACTGTATCATTGTAGTGAGTGAGTTCAAACTCCACTCATGCTATTATGTTTCCCTTTAGACTGATTCTCTTGAGAAAGGCATGAACTCCCTTATATCCCCAGCTATAGGTTAAATAGTACCACTACTGTCCTTTTAACAAGGATGGTTTTGGCATTAGATAACCCATGAAGGTTGATATGCCATTAAACAAACCAAACCAACTTGCACTCAAACAAGACAACTACTTGGTTGTGAAGTGCAAATGTTAAAAGTCTAGATTTGAGTTGTTTGCTTTTTAGGTGACCTTTTTAATCAAGAAAGGCTTTTAAAAACCTTTTTGCAAATTGAACAAATAAGTAGGGTGTGTGCAAGATGCTGTTTTTACTGATGTATTTTCATGCAGCATTTTAGACCTCCAGTAAGTGTTATTTATACCGGGCCATTGGCCTAATGAGTAGATTGTCTGCCAACGGGCCGAGAGATCTGGGTTCAATCCCAGGTTGAGTCATATCAAAGATTCAAAAAATGGTACTTGATGCCACCTTGCTTAGCACTCAGCATTATAAGGTAAGGATCAAAGTTAAATTGGAGCAATCCAGGGAATGGAGTAGCACCCTTCCCCTACACCTTGGTGTAGTAGCTATTGAAAAGGGATCTTTTAGGTCACCCTCAACTAAGGTCACCAACTAACAAGTGTTATTGCATTCAGAAAATTTTGTGTAATTTACCAGTTGGATGAGAGAATCTATCTTTTTGAAGCAAGGCGAGTTAGTCATCAAAGATTGTATAAACCCACCTAATTCATTTATTTGCTTATTTAAGACTGAGTTAACTTCTGACCAATATATTAGTAAGTTGGCCTACTATAGTTGAGAACAACCCAAAAGCTCTCTTTTCAATAGCTACTACACAGAGTTGTAAGGCAGGACACTATTCCTTTCCCTGGATTGCTCCACTTGATTCATTTCTTTAATGCTGAGTGTTAAGCAACGAGGCATCAAATACCTTTCTTTTTTTTTTTTATATATATATATATAGTCTTTGATATGACTTGACCTGGGATTGAACTGCAGACTATTGGCAAACACTCTACTCACAGGCCATATTCCTCCCTAAAAAATGTGTTCACACATAAATATTTTGATACTAAATTTGTTACTTATATAGATTTTTCCTTTCCTGAAATGAGTATACATATTTTAGCCAGACTGTATGTGTGTGTATATATAATGACTCAAAACAATTAATGTTAAATGATTAAATATCAATTATGTTTTTAAAAAAATTGAAATGACATATATATATATATATATATATATATGCACTCTGAATTTTTTTTTTCATATTTTATATTTTCCTATCGTTAGATTTATTTCCATTTTGTTCTCTCTCTTGTATAAATATGCTAAGAATGTTTTTCATTTCATTTCAAAATTGTATATAATTCAGAAGAGAAAACATCGCCTAACCTTACCCTGATGATGGTTTAATATAAAAAACCACAACATTTAGCATTGGGAAATAATTCAACTATAAATAAAATAATCCTCTGAATACCTTGTTTTTTCATATTTGTATATTTACATGTATTAAAACTTGACTTTTTTTTTTTTTCTTTCCCTCCTCCAAAGGCATTGTCAAGATAAAGCATATTCCTCTAAAACAAAGCCGTATTCCTTGTTCAGAAACTTCAGATGAAAAAAGCAATGACTCTACAAGCCATGCAATGGATATCCCATCTGTAAGTATTTATAATCTTTTATCAATTCTGATCTTTGATAAATAATGTTTGTTTTTAGTTTCTATCTCCAAAAATTACTTCCAAGCCATAGGAATGGAGGCAAGTGTTTCTTTCTCTTTTGTGCTAAAATTTAAAATTGATCAGCAGTTGAACTTTTATCTCCAGGTTTAAAAGTTCTCAGTATAGTATGGTAGAAATCTCTATCCCAAACAATTTTTTTAACCCTTTCACAAGCAGATAATTTTTTTAAAAAAGTGAGTGAATTATTTTCAGAAAATTTGCAAAATAGATGACATGTTCAAACAAGTCAATTAATCATATATGAAAAAAAAGTCAAGACATATTTTAATCAGCAATTTTGTGTCATAGTACTATAGCATGAAAATTAATTATGATATTCATCAAAATAACTTTTATATAAACATACATCACAGAGGTGCTGCCTCCTAGTAATGTTTCTTTATATTAGGAATTGGTCAATAAGCAACTAATTGGAAAATGTGTTACATTCAGCTTTTAGAACAAATTTTACTTTGCCTGCAAAAGGGTTAAAAATCTGTTTGCCAATTTTCTTCTGTCTTAATGCAAGACTACAGAGGTTTGATTCAAGCTGTTGTCCAAAATTTTCTCCTCAAAGACTTTCAACTATCATTAGTCATTTTCAAGGATAAATTTGAGATATTATTTTTGAATTCAGAGAAATTTTGATCTTATTTTCTTTCTCTCTCTCTCTCTCTCTGAGATTTTAATTGGTATTTTTTCTGCTTTCATTACTTGACGACTTATAAAAACAGATGTAAACCATTTTTCATTATTGGCAAATATTGACTCGCTTTTGGGCAATTTTTATTGTCTATATATATATTAAGTAAAGTTGGTAACCGTAGTCGAGGGTGACTTAAAGGCTCCCTTTTTGATAGCTACTACACCAGGGTGTAGGGGAAAGCACTAACTCCTTTCCCTGGATTGCTCCACTTTCCCACTTCTTTCTTCACTTCTACAGAGTAAGCTCAAGAGTACTGATGGCTTACAGCAACTTAAAAAGGTACATTGCTTCCCACATTTCCTACTTAATTCCTTTCTTCTCTTCCTAATTGTTGCCAAGTCGGCTTGGGGGAGGCTGTAGAATATACCGACTGTATCTTTGCAGTGGGGTAAGATCAGTACCTTATAATGCTGAGTGTTAAGCAAGGAGGCATAATGTACCTTTTTTTTTTTTTTTTTTTTTTAGTCTTTTGTATGACTCTACTTGGGATTGAACCCAGGTCTCCTGGGACATTGGTGAACACACTAACCATCATGCCAATGTCCAGTAATTGTCTATATTAGTTTTCTATAAGTATCTACCTAATATTGCCTGTCCTGTCAGTGGGACTTACTATATGACAATTTTATCCCCTGTAGAGAGGTCAGACCCTAAACCATTAAAAAAATATGAGTCATTACTCTCAGGTTTACTCTGATCTAAAGTGGTAGTACCTGTTGGGTACCTCTGGGTACAACAAATCTGTTTGAGATAATGTTTAAAATAATTGGTTTGATTTCTTTGTTTAATGGCTTACCATTATCTAATGTCAGTAATTTTTTTTGTAGAAGGATACTAGTGATACTACTTAACCCATAGATGAAGGCATAAGTGCAGTGGCGGGGGTCAGACCTTCCTAAGGGTATTATTCCCAAAGTAATCATGATAGCATAATTGGAATTTTAATTTGCTTACTACGATGTCACAGTCCAGCATGTTAGTCACTATGGTGGGGATGGGGTTGTCTCTCACATTTAAAATGATTACAAACTTTATTAATACATTGGTTTTTTTTTTTTTTTTTTTTTTTTTAAGATTAACATCACAAGAGTGAGCTGAAAATTTCATATGGTGACATCACATCTGCTGTTGATGACTTTTTTGACCAGTAGGATCTAAGTACTGCAATACTGATGTAGGAAGCATGTAGACTGCAATAGGGACTATGTTGACAAATAGACCCCATTTGGTTACGTTCTAGGAGTATCTTGGTCAGCCTATAAACTTTTCAGCTGGCCCTTGTAGTATGAAGAGTTTCCTATTTAAAATGATTTTGAAGATACCCGTTTGTACCATATATAATTGTTTGACTTATTTCAGCATAAAATAACCCCACAAAAGTTGGTATACCATAAAATCAACCAAACGCCTAATATTGGTGGAGGATGGTGTCCTTGTGGCGTAATGGTTAAAGTGATGGACTGTGGAATCGTAATAGGCGAGTTTGTACTCTAGTCGCGCTATTACATTTACTTTCAGGCAAATACCCTTGGGAAAGGTATGAACCCCCTTATCCTCCCAGCTATGAGTAAAATAGTACCACTACTGTTCTTAGGGGGTGTCCTAATGGTTAAAGCGATGGACTGTGGAATCGTAATAAGCGAGTTTGTACTCCAGTTGCGCTATTACGTTCACTTTCGGGCAAATACCCTTGGGAAAGGTATGAACCCCCTTATCCTCCCAGCAATAGGTTAAATAGTACCACTACTGTTCTTCTAGGAGAATAGCTTTGGCATTAAATAACCTACAAAGGTTGATATGCCATTAAACAAAGGAACCAAACCAAACTAATATTGGTGGAGATGAATTGTCATTGTATTCTGTATTGATTAATATCAGTTTTTATGAACCAAATTTAATGATTTTGTGCAAAGACAAGAGAAATTAACTTGAAAGAATTATTAAAACAAACCTTATTTGTAATCTTTTAATGAAATTTATTTCTCAATAATTGATGTAATGTCTATAAGCTTGCATACTCTGTGAAATGACTGCAGACAACTTTTTGGTGTGCCAGTTTAACCAACAGTTAGATCCTTTATACCAAGAAATGATGACATCTTCATCTGATAGAATTTGATGTATCTCTTGATATGTTTTCATATGGATGTTAAAATTTTTATTTATTTGTAGAAATATCTAAACAAGACTGTAGCCGTTAGAATTACCTTGTTCCTGAAGCTATGGAAGAGTACTATATATCAGGAGTAGGGTAGATCGAATAATGACACTCATTGTTTATGGATACTAAAATTTAGATATATTACAACAGGTGAAGTGTAATAGTTTTATAATCTAATGCTTCAAAAAAGATAAACAGAGATTGATGACTATCAGAGGAGCCGCCTTTTTTTTCTCTCTCTTTCTCTCTCTCTGATTCTGTATCTCAGATTTTTGTGTATCTCTCTTTACTCTATCTTTGTGCTTCACTTTGTATCGTCTTTCATTTCTGGTTTCTTTTTCTGTCTTTGGTCTCTCCTTCTCTAACTTTTACCATTGATCTCCTCTCTCTGATTTCTTGTCGCTTCTATTTCTGGTCTCTCTTTCTTTCTGTCTTTTGTTTCTGTTATCTTTCATCTCTGTCTCCTGCCTCTGGCATCTACGCTGTCATATCTCTTTCTCTCTCTCTCTCTCTCCAACTCTTACCATTGATCTCATCTCTCTGATTTCTTGTCTCTTACTTCTGTTTTTGGTCTCTCTTTCTTTTTGTCTTTTGTTTCTGTTATCTTTCATCTCTGTCTCCTGCTTCTGGCATCTACTCTTGTCATGTCTCTCTCTCTCTCTCTAAGAAGTCTCAGACACTGTGACTACAAAGAATCAGATCCCACAGGTTCTCACTAAGAATGGCATTTTTATCATCCATACAAAAGCTCCTAAGTCTATTCTAGTGATGTGGGTAGGAGTTCCCTGCTAATATGCACGACTGTGACATTCCAGTAAACAAGTTCAAGCTGCACTTGTACTCTGACATTCGCTTTTGGACTAATGCCCCTTAGGAAAGGTATGAACCCTCTTATTTCCCCAGCTATGAGTTAAATTGTATCACTACTGTTTTTCTACAAGGTTGGCTTTGGCATTAAATAGCCCATGAATGTTGATATGCCATTAAACAAACTATAGTGATGAGATGCTAAAGTATTGTACTTATTTTACATATGCAATGGATGAAGATGACTTCAGCTTTGGGGCACTTGTTCATATTATTTAAGATCTGTTGCAAAATGAGCTGAAGCATTTTAATAAACAATTGAAAATGATTTTCATCTTTTTAATTTCAGCCAATGGAAACTGACAATACAAGTCCCCTGGGTAACTTGCCCATAGTGACCACGGTTGCCAGCTCAGCAGTGGTAGCCTCTGTAATACCTTCTGTGGACATACTAGCACCAGTTACCACCCCAGAACCTATTCCTCCGCCTCCACCTCCACCACCTCCTCAACAGCTGCAACAGCAGCAGCAACAACAACTGCAAGCCCAGATTCAAGCACAGCTGCAACAACAACAACAACAACAGCAGCAGCAGCAACAACAGCAGCAGCAGCAACAGTTAAAGCACCCACAGACACAAGTCCAGCAACATTTGTTTTTGCAACAACAATTGCGACAGCAGCAGCAACAGCAACAATTGCAGCAGCAGCAACAGCAGCAGCAACAGAAGCCCAAGCCAACGCCTCCATCCTCCCCACTTCTTTCTTCACTTCTACAGAGTAAGCTCAAGAGTGCTGATGGCTTACAGCAACTTAAAAAGGTACATTGCTTCCCACATTTCCTACTTAATTCCTTTCTTCTCTTCCTGATTGTTGCCAAGTCGGCTTGGGGGAGGTTGTAGAATACACCAACTGTATCTCTGCAGTGGGGTAAGACCTCCACGAGTGTCCTGGATATGACGTTAAACAATCTGATGGTGAGGTTCCAGTAATGCTGGAGCTTTGGAGAATGGGAAGTACTTCTTCATTGCCATCACTCCCAGTGTAATATAATGGCTGAGGGATTTCGTTTCATGCCTTTGGGTTTAGTTAGGCTGAGAACCTTTTGGCTCAGTGCATGGGTAACTTAGGTGCAACATTAACGCAGGTGTTCACGTGCGCGCGAAAGGGCGGTGCAGACGTGTCACTCAGAGATGTCACAATAGCGCGAGATGGGAAACGGGGCTAGCAAATGCGAATGATGTCACGCACCGGAAGCACGCGGAGGATTTTGGGAGATTTGGAAAAGGTCAGTTAGTAGAGTTGAGACTAGACACCAAACGAGAAGGGTTGACTTTTGCTTGCTCGCGGAGACCTTGGGCAAGTGTTGCACGAGATGGGGGGCAGATGAAAAAGCCAGAATAGAAAGATTGTGCCTCTCTCTTCTTATGTCAAAAAACCTTTAAACTCAAAGGTAATAAAAAGTTTCGTACCTGAACAAAGAAGTCGTAAGTATTTTTTGTGTTTCAAGATTCCTATGTTATATGAAACTTATGTCCATTTCACACATAGCCGTATCTGGCTATGGTACACCAGGTTCACTCTAGCCTGGAGCGGTAGCACCTGATAGGGTCCTATTTATGGTTTGAATAAAACTAAAATGCATACTTATGCTAAATTGAATTACTTGAAATAGAACTGTTTTGACATGTAAACTGCACATTTATGCTAAACTGAATTGTTTGAAACACAACGGTTTTTGACATTGAAACTGCACTTATGCTAAACTGAATTGTTTAAAATAGAACTGTTTTGACATTTAACTGTGAGTAGAGAAAAACTTATACTAAACTGAATTGTTTGAATTAGAACTGTTTGACTAAGTTGAATACCTTGAAATAGAAATGTTTTTGACAAACTGTGTGCTTATGCTAAACTGAATTGTTTGAAATAGAACTGTTCATTTGTATAAAGATGGATTTGGTATTAAATAACCTACAAGGGTTGATATGCCATAAAACCCAAACATAATTCTTGACTGCCTAATGACTATCGGTTTCATGCATTCTTTTAAAACTCAAAAGAAAACCTGGTTATGAAAGGGTTAAGCTACAAAGCTTTGTAGTCTTTGGACTGAAAAAATTGGAGATCCCTGGTTTAATGGTTCAGTTCTCTATTAGTTTCTTATGAATTGGCTATTACATTTTCCATCTCTTAATACTCGTCTTTGATTTTTCAGGAAGCCGAACTGGAGCATTCTGCCTTTCAAGCATATCAAAGTCTGCAAGTATCCGATACAGCGAGTGTGCATTCAATCCATACATTGTCGTCCTTATCATCCACTTCATCATCTTCGTCCTCTTCGTCACCTGCCACATCAGTGCTGGCTCCAGTTGAACTTCCTATAACAGTGACCTCTGGCTCGCCGGGGCTGACAATAACCTTGCCTAGTAAGCCTCCTTCTACAACACAGCAACAACAGCATCATCAGCACATACCAACTGCACTTCCTAACATTGCAACCCTCAGCAGCAGTGCACCCCCACTGCAGACTCTATCCTCTCCAGTAACAGGCACTCAGGCCACACAGTTACCGGCTGTGGTTGCATTACCTGTCCCTAAGACACTTTCTGCACCTGCTATAGTCAGCACAATTTCTCCAGAACTGTCCACTAGTATTACCAGGCTCACGCAAGATATCACATCGCCTTCAACCTGTAAGTTGCACTTAAAAATCTTTTTGAGAAATTCTTTGTGTAAACAGTGCCAAATTATGTGCAAGCCTTATCAAAAGCATTTAAGCAAGTATTATCAAAATTATTCAAGCAAACATTATCAGAATCATTTAAAAGAGGGGTGTCCTCATGGTGTAATGGTTCAAACACTGGACTGTGGAATTGAAAAGAGTTCGAGCTCCAGTCATGCTAATACATTCACTTTCAGTCAAATACCCTTGGGAAAGGTATGAACCTCCTTATCCTCCCAGCTATGGGTTAAATAGTACCACTACTGTCCTCCTAGATGGATGGATTTGGCATTAAATAACCCAAAAAGGTTGATATTAAAACAATGAATCAAAATCATTTCAGAAAACCTTAAAATCATTTGAGCAAACATTATCAAAACCACTTGAAAAAACATCAAAATTATTTCAGAGAGCATTATCAAAATAGTTAAAGCAAACATTATCAAAATCATTTGAGCAAGCATTATCAAAGTCATAAAAGCAAACATTATCAAAATCATTAATAACACGGGCTTGTCTCGACTCTGGTTTTCTGTGCTCCACCTGGTGTTGTGTTCACACTGGGTGGTTGTCATTCTGCTTCTTCCCCAGGCAATACCTTCTTTATGCAGGGCTGAGCTCATCACTTGGCGCCTGAGGCACCCTTAAAATAAGGAATACTGACAGGATCAGGCATTTTTTCATGACAGCAACGCATGAGTCTTGATTCATGCATGGCCCTCACTATAAAATGACTTTGTGTTAAATCTGGCTTAGTGGGAAGTTGGATAGATATTAAAAATTATCAAAATCATTGAAGCAAGCATTATCAGAATCATTTAAACAAGCATTATCTAAAAATCATTGAAACAAACATTATCAAAATCATTAAAGCAAGCATTATCAGAAACAAAAAAGACATCAAAATCATTAATAACAATGTGCTTGTCTTTACCCTGTTCAATATAAATGCAGACTCCACAAAATTATCATTCGCTGGAAAATTGGGCTGGAAATTTCTTTATTCTCATTTTAAGACATTTTAAGTGTATTGTACTAACAAAAATATGTACTGTTTTGTCTGGGTTACACAATGACTTCCATACATGAATTTACCCAACCCCACTGATATAAGCAGGATGCAACACAAGGTAAATTTTTAAGCAAAGATGGTTTGAATACATAATTTTCCCTCTCCTAGATTGGTTGCCTAACCACAGCTAAAGAATCTAGTCTGCCCTATTATTTGTCTATAATTGGAGGAGTACAGATGGATCCATGACTTTCCCAAGAGGATTAGTACGAAGGGGAAAATATAGCCTCATGCTGGATTTGAACTCTGGTCACTTGATATAACTAAGCTGCAACTGAGATTGAGGCTCCAGATCTAGTTCTCTTAGGAGTGTGGAGTAATTGCCTTTACTCCCAGGTTCATTTTGATCCACAGTGGTTGTACCTTAAGTGTCATCTATGGGTAAAATTAATGTGAAAATTATTAGTATTAGATAGGAATACATAAAACCATATCACTATATTCAAACAAATGATTATCAAATAAGATTATTAATGAGAGGAAAATGTGAAACCCAGGGACCATTATTAGTTAGTTGAAACCAAACAACTGGGGGGGTGTCCTCGTAGTGTAATGGTTAAAGCGATGGACTGCAGAATCGTAGTACGCGAGTTCGTACTCCAGTCGCGCTATTACGTTCACTTTCGGGCAAATACCCTTGAGAAAGGTACGAACTCCCTTATCCTCCTAGCTATGGGTTAAATAGTACCATTACTATTCTTTTAGGAGAATGACTTTGGCATTAAATAACTTGCATAGGTTGATATGCCATTAAACAAAGAAACCAAACCAAACAACTGTGTGCAAATTATTTGTATTAATTGGAATACTTGATCTTTTATAACTATGTGCAAACAAATGATAATTATTAAATAAAAATAGTTACTTGAAATCTTATAGTTGTTTATAATTTATTAGATAGAAATACTTGGTAATATATAAATGTGCCAATTATTCGTATTAGATAGGAATAATCGATACCATATAAATGTGCAAATAAAATTCTAAACTATCATTTGGTAACAAGAAAAGCCTGGCCTGTTTTACCAAAACTTTTCTTGTTTCTCAGTAATACCTGCATTGAAAAAATAAGGTCTTAAAAAGTTTGGCTTCGAGTTAGTCTTACTTCACTTTTAACCTGGACTAAGTGTGACAGTGTTCAAAAAACTTTTAAATTATATATACAAACCACCTCCTGTCATAAAAAAAGACTCTTTATTTACTCATTGAAAAAAAGATTCTTGTCTTTGTTAAAATGACACTAGTTGTGGTATGCATACCAGTTCCGGTTATGCCATTCATTGACCTCTGATATAGGCAAGTTTCCTATGTCACATTGTTTACAAAATGTCTACTCTTATATTTTTCCTGTATAAATTAACATCGAGACAAATATTTAAACAATATTTTCTAGGATCATGAACAAATATGGCACAGGTATGCGGCACATTGGAAAAATATATAGTTAGAGAAGCACTGTCCTAAGCTGCTTTTTTTTAACCTAACTTCTTGTAAGTTGAGGAAAAGAGACCTACCCATGTCTTTTTATCTATGCAACAAAAATATATAGTTAGAGAAGCACTGTCCTAAGCTGCTTTTTTTTAACCTAACTTCTTGTAAGTTGAGGAAAAGAGACCTACCCATGTCTTTTTATCTATGCAACAATTTAACCTTCTTGCTGAAGTAAATAAGAAGCACATACTTTCACTTTGCCTTTCTAACTACAGCTACAAAACTTTTCCTGGTAAATGAAAAATAGCTATTCTTGTTACCGTCATAGCTAGTAAGCTTCCACTGCTATTCTAGTGACTTGATCCCTGATTAGTTCAGCTCAGCTCCTGGAGACTTGAGCTTTCAGTATACAAACCTAATCTGCAATACTTTTGTTTCTTTATTTTTCAGTATTCTTTCATCAAAAACTTACTTTTTACAGACACTAGTGCAACAATGGTCACTAGGATCAGGGCCATTTTGAGACTTGTTCTTGTCTCAAATCAGCAAATCAATTAAACTGTTAGTGACTCAAAATCTCTCCTAAATAAAAATTTCCTTAGGTCTAGTATTTACCCAACATGATGAGCTGGATGCAATACAAGGTCAAAAATGAAGTACAACTGGTTTGGAATCAGGGCTTTTCTTCTCTTAGACTGGTGGCCTATTTGCCCTTAGCTAGAGAGAGAACAGATGGATTCATGCCTTTTTCAAGGACATTAGTGCTACATACTGCCTTGTCTAGGATTTGAACTTTGATCATTTAGTTCATTTCCTACTATGATAACCATTACACCATAAGTACCTCTAAAATTAGATTAGAGTGTAGTATCTGTTCATCTCACTTGACTTTGTTCTTGCATTCAGGCAGGAAGCAAAAAAGTTTTTTCAAAAAATAAAAAAGCTAAGCCTAATTGTGTGAATTCTGTCTTCAAATTTGCACCCTTCCATTGCACTAAACGGGGAGGGTTTGTGTAGTCTGGATGAGGGGATAATGAAATATTAACTTACTATTATGATAGTATTGCCCATAAATAATTTCCACTCTCACTTTTTTTATATAAAAAGTTAATTTTGTTTAAAGCCAAATTAAGATGTTATTATTTCTAGTGAAATATTATACAATCAAAATGGATATTATTATATTCATATTTTGGGATGCAATTCAGATATTTTTATAAACATCCAGCAGTGCTTACAAAATCTTTGCAAGACTATTTATCGTGTTTCTCCCTTGTTTGTTTGTAGCTGCTCCGACATTATCAAAATTATTAGAATCTCCAGCACAGAGTAAGATCCATGTGGTGGATCCAAGAAGTATCTTGGAAATGGCATCCGCTCCGGAACTGTCTGAAGATAAGACAGAGCTAAAGATCGAGGATCTGATCTCCGTAAGGGAAGAGTCCGGACAAAGTGTTGATACACAAGCCACAGAAAACCCCCCAACCACTCAAGGTAAGAGTTAATGCCTTCCTTTCTCTTTCTCTTTCTTTCTGCTTATATGTATGGTATCACCCATAAATAAGTACACCTCAGGAGGTGCTCTTGGTGTAATGGTTACTGTCGTAGGAAATGGACATGACAAGCTGAGTTCAAATCCTGCATAAGGCTATTTGCATTTCACATAGCACTAATACCCTTGAGAAAGGTATGAATCCAATTATTCTCCCTCCAGCTATGGGTTAATAGTAGGGCAGACTGGGTTCTTTAACCTTAGTATGATATCTGGTCTAGAAGAAAAACTTGAAATTCAAACCTGTTAAACTTTGCTAAAAAAATTGACCTTGTGTCGCATCCTGCTCATGTGGAGGGGTTAGGTAAATATATAATTACTCTTCCAAACTAATTCTTCATAAAACCTTAATTCAAAACCAGAGATACCAGGATTTTATTATTTTTAGTGGGGCAATGAAAGTGGACATTATTCAATACAATACTCTACAGCCTTGAATCTGTATTCAAATATAAAATTGCATATATATTTATAAAGGAGTGTATTTTTGTAGTAAATATTCATATTTTTGGAAAGCTATAGAGTCTGATCATAAGTAATACCTAATATGTTTTGATTGCATTATGTTTCATTTGAAATAATAAACTCCTAGCATCCATGTCAGTACTATTGTATGGTTGCACCACTTAGACTCTAATGAAATGTTGCCCAGTCGGCTGGGGCTGTAGAATACACCGACTGCTTCTCTGCAGAGGGGTAACCCCCCCCAACGAGTGTCCTGGATATGACACTAAACAATCTGATGGTGAGGTTCCAGCAATACTGGAGCTTTGGGGAATGTGGAGTACCCCTTCATTGCCATTGCTCCCAGGTCCACTCTGGCCCGGAGTGGTAGCACCTGATAGGGCCCTATCTATGGGTTAAATAGAACTAACAGCATACTTATGCTAAAATGAATTGTTTGAGTAAACTGAATAGCTTGAAATATAAATGATTTTGACAATTAAACCGTACTTACATTTAAACTGTGTGCTTATGCTTAACTGAATTATTTGAAATGGAACTGTTTTTGACATTAAAACTGTATTTACACTTAACTGAATTGTTACATATAACTGCTTGAATAGTTTGAAATGGAAATGTTTTTGACAATTAAACTGTGTACTTATGCTAAACTGATTTGTTTTAAAAAGAACAGATTATTTACATAAAAATGGATTTGGCATTAAATAACCTACAATGGTTGATATGCCATAAAACCCAATCCAAACAAACAATCTAATGAAAGCTTGGAGAAAAAGCTACCAAAGGATGCTGCATGCTGTTTTGAACAAAACCTGGGATCAGCACCTTGAAATACAAAATGGCTACTTACTTCCCATCACACAAACCATCCAAGTGAGACTAGCAAGAAGGAGAAATTAGAACAGATTCATTAGTAATGTTTTCCTATGGACTCCTACGTATGGTGAACACACTAGTGTTGGGTGACCAGCAAAAACTTGGTTTATCAGTTCTGTGCAAACACTGGATACCATCTAGACTGGTGTTTCTCAAACTATCTGGGGAGGGGGGTGTCCTCGTGGTGTAATGGTTAAGGCGATGGACTGTAAAATCGTAGTAAGCAAGTTCAAACTCCAGTCGCGCTATTATGTTTACCTTAGGACAAATACTCTTGGGAAAGGTATAAACCCCCTTATCCTCCCAGCTATGGGTTAAATAGTACCACTACTGTTCTCGAAGGATGGCTTTGGCATTAAATAACCTACAAGGGTTGATATGCCATTAAACAAACAAATCATAATCAAACTATCCAATGTGGTAGACCAGTAGAATATTTTTCCAGTATGTCATGTACTGGCAGTAGGCAAATTTGTTCATAGCTTTCATTTCGAATCAAGTTCCAAATATTTCTATCTGTTGCATTGTATCACAGTATCACAAAAGAATAATATTGAATACATTTTAATATTACATGTTTTCATATATATATAAAAATGGAAACTTGTCACATACTAGCAGTCAACAACTTACATACCAGCACCCCTAATAATATTAAATAATATGGAAAACATTTTAATATTACATGTTTTCATATATATATATATATATATATATATATATATATAAAAATGGAAACTTGTCACATACCAGCAGTCAACAACTTACATACCAGCACCCGTATGCGTACCACTACTTTTAGTAGTGCTGGTCTTGACTTAACAAAAGCGATAGCCGATTCTGTGCTGTCAGGACATCTTGATGCTGTTTGGTGTTGATGAAAATATACTTGTTATAAAAATGAAAAAAAAGTTATTTGGAGTCTACTTATTTTAGTGACAATACTGTTGTGCTTGCCAAGTGGTTAGTAGAGATTCTGATAAAGTCTTCAACTATCTAGAGATATTGTAACATTCATATCAGTTCACTGATATTGTATGAGAGTCATTCAAAAAGTTCTAAGCCTCTCCAAAAAAGGAAAGCCATAGCTAAACATTTTTGTAGTGGCAACATACTATCACGTCTTATAAAACTAGAAAAGCTAATTGTGATTTCTGTCTTAATTTCTGTGCAGGTGAGGCTCATCATACAAAGGTGAGACGTGTGTGACAAATGTAAAATCTGGTTGAGGCTTAGAATTTTTGGACCAACCCTTGTGTGTGTAATATATGTATTCTTCAATCGGGTATTTCCGGAGTAGGGAACAATTCCGTCAGGAGAATTAAATTATTCAAACTTTGAATATTTAAATATTCCTGGTTAAAAGCTCATGTAAATGATATCACAGAGCAAGGATTCCTTCAAGAAAACCAAAATTCTGTCACTTTAGGATTTTAAATTTATTTCCATCTTGCTAAGAGCATTGATATGAATCAATAACTCCAAAAAAAATTTTAAGAGGACTTCTTCAGATCCAACATGGAGGTAATGAATACAGCCAGAATGGGGGTGGTCACAGGAGGGTAGGTGGGTGGGGACGCACACATGCGTAATTCTAAGCATAATCCAGAAAGAAGAGCCCTAGCTGAACATTTGTTATAGCAACACACTACTATGAGAAAATCCAATTCAGATTTGTCTTAATTTCTGTGCAAGTTAGGCCCATATGAAGGTGAGAGGTGTTCAACAAATCTAAAATCTGGGTAAGGCTTAGAACCTTTTGAATGACTCTCTCATTTGAGAATAGAGACCTGTGTTGATGTCCCACGAGGATATACATTGTATCAATATAGAATCTACTCACCATTGTGTCCCCACCTTTTCTTTGAAACCTGTGCACATATTTAACCATTTCCTGCAATCTTGCAATATTTTCAGCACATTTTGTTTTTGAGTTGAATGAAGCATAATTCTGTAATTTTATTTTTCGTCACTATATAAAGTTCCATTTTGAGAGGTTTTCATTGCCCCTTTGAATCTTTAACCCCTTTGCTCTCAAATACCCTATACTATGAATCTACTCCAGAATCTTAATTGCCGGCAGATCCTCTCTCTCTATACAACCAGTATTATCCCCAGTCAAATCAGAGACCAACCCAGTGTTATTGCTGAAGTTACAAAAACATGGTTGTAGAGATGCTTTTGAAACACTAGGTTTGGAGTTATTTTTCTCCTAGACTGGTTGCCAACTAAAAGCCCAGTCTACACTACTATTTTAGCCATAGCTAAAGAATCTCTAAATAGAAATAATTGTTTTATTAGAAATTTGAAAAATTTTTTAGAAATTTGAAATTTTTTTTTTCATTAATTTTCAAAATTCATAAAAATTTGAGTACCATACACATTTAAACTTCGCTCCAGGGTGTGGTCATCTTTGTTTGATTCTATCCCATCATTCCATTAAAAGAAAGGCTGTGAATGGTTGCTATGCTAAACCTTTTATTATTAGTAACTGATATGATCTTCTTAGATTTCCAAATATCAGTAACCCTGTTGGTGGAGATTGTACCAACTACATCCTCTCCACAGGGGTAAGATCACTCCCACTCCCTGCTCAAAAGGGCTATCCTAGTTATTATACTAAACTGTATTCAGGATTGAGGCTTCAGTTCTGAACCTCTGGGATGTATAAAATCACCTCTTCATTGCCATTGCCCAGTTGGGTTGGAGCTGTAGAAAACACTGACTGCTTCTCTGCATGGGGGTAAGACAACATCCCCCATCCACAAATGAGTGTCCTGCATATAACACTAAACAATCTGATGGTAAGGTCCCAGTAATGCTGGAGCTTTAGGGAATGCCATTGCTCCCAGGTCCACTCTGGCCCACAGTGGTAGCACCTGATAAGGTCTTATCTATGGTTCAAATACAACTAAACTGTGTTCTTATGCTAAACTGAATTGCTTGAAATAGAACTGTTTTCGTATGCTAAACTGAATTGTTTGAAATAGAACTGTTCATTTGTATAAAGATGGATTTGGTATTAAATAACCTACAAGGGTTGATATGCCATAAAACCCAAACAAACAACTTCATTGCCGTTAGTCTTAGATCCAATCTGACTTGGATTGGTACCTATTAGAGTTGATCGATGAAACAAACAAATCAGTTTGAAAATCATTTCTAATAGATACTTGATAGCATGTAACTGTATGCAAACAAATTCTTATGATGAGTTGGGGTCCAGAGAAGATGCTGATAAGATGCAGTAAAGGAAGCTATCATCCAGCAGAGTGGGCCCTGGGCCTCCGGTTGAGCGGCCCTGGAAAACGAGAAAGACACAACGCCGACAGCCATAACTTTGGGGTCAAAATATTTCAGTTCTGTTCGGTCTCCAGCTCTCTCTCACACGCAAACCTTGAGTAACCCTTTTCGAACCCTTGCAATAAAGTGAGAGGTACATATATTTTGTTAAAGAGGTCTTCCCGCGTGCATCTTCATCATTGCGTCTTTATTATTGTGTCATTATGATACGGCACATGAGAATATAACAGTTCAGAGATGACTAGCAATCTCTTATAAGATAAGAATGGCAGCTGATCCAGTCAGGAAAAACAAAATCCGTTTCCCCCCCCCAATCAATGTGCACATTTACCCAACCCCTTCCCACTCAATCAGGAATTGACACAAGGTCAATTTTTAAGTGTAGTTCAGTACAATTGGTTTGAATTCAGTTTTCTTTCTAGACTGGTTTCCTTACCAAGGCTAAAAAGAAAACGCAGCCTACCCTACTATTTATCCATAACTGGGGTAAGAACAGAGGATTCATGTCTTTCCCAAGGGCATTAGTGCAAAGTTCCTAAAGATTGTTTTACGGCCTTCTGCCCCCTGGTTCTGGCTGGGCTGCCTTTGGGTAGACGAAAGATCAATGATAAGCCTAGCACTAAACCTTCAGGTCTAGTTAAGCTATGACCAGCAAAGTCACCTGGTATATGTACCGGGAGACTTGGCAAAGGCTAGCATAGTTCACATTGCACCTTGTGATCCTACGACCAGCATTGTCCAGCAGAACACAAGTTTCAGCTCATCCCCAACTTCCCCCTCCTGGTGGGAGGTACAGATAGATACCACTTCCAAAAGATCAGTGTTAAGCTTCAGATTGTCTCTTTTTAATTTAATCCCTGTTATTAATAAAGCAACTTCTTTTTTGCTTGTATATTCTTGAAATGTATCAGTTATTCACTTGCATTTTATCTTTTTCTTTTCCCTTGTCTTGTAGAATGTACGGAAGAAAAGCCAACTCCTTTGAGTAACATTCAAGATGAAGATACTTCATCAATGGGTTCACAGGCCAAAGATCTGCTTGAACTGGACGATGAGAAGCTGTCTTCAGTTACCGTTTCAATTTCCTCCAAAGTTGAACCAGATGAAGAAACCCAGCAACAGGCACCCTTACTCTCTCCAAAAACCGAATTGGATGAGGCTTGTGCTGCAGCTGCATTTCTTGAAACGTCATCCTCACAAGCGGTTAACATTTCAGAGTCTTCAAATGTCACGCCAGCACCACTGATACAGCCAAAAACAGATGTAAGAAAATCTTTATTATGGAAAAAGATTAATACTAATAAGATTATTGTTTGTTTTGTGTGTGTGTCCTATCTATGAGTCAAATAGGACAAACTACATGTACAAACAAATGACTGAGGGTAAATTGTGACTGTTGTATAGCAATACTTGAAATCATTTAGTTGTGTGCAAAAAAGAGCTCAGGCTCATTTCAGAATGAATGCTATCTCCAAAATGTGTTTACAAATCCTATATATTTTATATATAGCTATAAAGTGGATTTGGCATTAAATAACCTACAATGGTTGATATGCCATAAACCAAAATAAACTCATGGAATGTGACTAAATCAGGTTTATTTTTCAACATAGTCCCCACTTGTAGTCTACACACTTCTTCCATTGTTGATGTGGTGCTTGGATCTCATTGGTCAAAAAAGTCATCAACAGCAGATATGCCATCATCAAGAACTTTTCAGCCCACCCTCATACTTCCTTCTATTTCTGTTTGATTAGTGAGTGTGACACTCAAGTAAACATGGAAACAAATTTAGTGACAACAGCTTCTTTATAGGACTGTGGAGTGTGTGTATGTATGTTTTTTTTTTTTTTTAGTGAAAATTTTATTTTTCTGTGTGCAGGAAACTAGTAAGGACAGTCTAGACGAAACCCTGCCAGCCGAACCCGAAGGGGTGGATTCTCCAGCCACCCTAGGTAACAAATTCATCAGTGTGGATGAGGAAATCTCAATATCCATAAAAGATGAGCCGTCTTCACCATCAAGCAGCGTCTCTTCCAAGTTGAGTGAGCCAACATCCAGTGCAGGACGTCCCCGGGGACGCGGCAGAGGTAAGTATCAAGCTGTGTGTTGGGAGGGGGACAGGAGATAGTAAAAATACCGGTGATATTTTTAAAAAAATTCTGCTTGTCAACTTTGTGACTCAATTTTATAAATCTATTGATTTTGGTGGGAGTAGTATTCATCCAAAATATTTGAATTTATTTCCTCTCCCCACTTTGATGTCCTGGAGTCGGTCAGTAAAAATTTAATGACTCCTAAAAGATTTAGATTGTAATATGAGTTGTCATGTTTCTTTTATAATAATTTGATTAATGTTTATTTCTGATCATATAAAGAAGTAGCACCCTCCCCTACACCTTGGTGTAGTAGCTACTGAAAAGGGAGAATTCAGGTCACCCTCGACTACAGTCGCCAATCATTTCAGGATATATTTTAAAGTCCTTTGCAAATTTTGCAGTATAACATAATAGGTATGATGATGCAGTTGGCAATGATAAAATACTTGGTGTTGTATATTGAGTACTTTCAATCCATATAAGAAACATAATTATTTCCTACTAATAAAATTGTGTAATGAAATATTTTAAATTAGGACTAATAAAACTCAATAAGAACCCTTATAAAAAGATTACTTATTTTAGGTTTGACATCTTTGTTTAATGGCATATCAACCATTGTGGGTTATTCAAAACCAAAGCCATTCTTATAGAAGAACAGCAGTGATACTATTCAACTCAAAGCTTGGCAGATAAGGAGGGTCATACCTTTCCTAAGGGTGTTAAATTGAAAATGGATGTAATGGTGTAACTGGAGTTTGAACTCTTTTTCTTCGAAGCTGCAGTCCAGCACATTAGCCACTACACAACAGGAACTTCTTCCTAAATGATTTCTATTTAAAATTATATATAGGATTACTTTTAATCCCTTGGAGAATAAAGCAATATCAGAAATCAATAACACCTAGTAATTATTTATTAAATCCCATATGCAAATTATCCAATCCATATGCTATACAAACCATTATTTCTTAGTAATATATAATACACATTGCTAGATTTTGAATGTGTTAATAACATGAGCTGTTTTGAGGCAAATCTAACTCAGGAGACATCATTAATAGATAATGATTATGTAATAATTATTGAGAATTGTGACATCAGTGGGGATGTAGTGTCAGTTACACACACACATAATTTCTGTTGAGGTATCTTAATCATTCATATATAATATCCACTTTTTTTCTCTAGATTTTAAAGTTTAGGGTGCATATTATACATAAGAACTAATTATTACTTTTTTTTTTTTTTTTTAAATCATGATTATTAAATTTTATGTTTGAAAAATATTCATATTGCTTTGCATTTTTGTGCATAGAACACTGTTGAGATTTTCTGATTAAAAATGGATTAAACTTTAAATATTAATCATACTAATAATTACTCGTGTATAATGCGCACTCTTCTCCCCAGTTTTTAAGCCTAAAAGTTAAGGGTGCATATTATACACAAGAACTAAATATTACCTTTTTTTTCTGGCTATATGCATTACCATATTTGGGAATGGATTATATCTTTATATCTATGGTCCAAAGTAACTAATATGTAACAAACACCTCTGTTTTATACTGCTACATAGAAATAGGCACTGGAATGAATGTTTGTTTATAATTTGTTTCTTCTATTGTGAATTTATTTTAACCAAAATTTTGTTACATTTTCATGTGTATATGTCCTTCCCTTTACTCTAAATATTGTGGAAATTTTCTGTTTTCAAACATTATATGAATTCTTTTTATTCAATATGAATCGGATAAAAAGTTAAACAAATGTTAAATTTAGTTGCTACAAATTCCAAAAAGTCTATGCGTATTATACGTGACTAATTATGGTAATCTTGTTACAAAGAACAAAGCTGCTTAACTTTCCATCTCTATTACATATGTGTAGAAATTGATCCCTATAAAGTTGAAATCAGATTGAGAAGTACCGATCAGATTTTCCATGTGATGTATATCCAAGTTAATTCCTCTAAATAGGGTAGGCAACTGTAACATATTGACCTTCAACCGAGTCGTCAATCAAGAAACAGGTGCATCTGGTCGAAGATATCGGAATATCACCTTGACCTGTGGACGGGTTGAATTCGGTGCAGATGTGATGCCCATGGAAAGCAGGTGTACATCGAACAATTATATAACTGGGTGCCACAGACGGTCAGTTAGTTAGAGTTTGAAGCATTGAGTTCCAGTCGCAGTTGGGGACAAAATGCTGTAGTGAGAGCCAGTGCCAGACAGAGGGCTTGGGTCCTCAGGACCCCGGTTGAGCAGCTCAGCAGAATGAGGAAGAAGTGCTGCTATATTACAGAGGAACTTGGGGTCAATATGTGTCAGTCTCTCTCCAACTCACCTCTCACACATAACCAACATAAACCCTTTTGAGAATAAAGTGTGAGAGGTATATTTTTCTAAAGAAGTGTGTTCGTTCGTCATTATTGTTGATTACGTTTCCGCATGTATACGTATAGTTGTATATGTATCATGGCTATACAACACAATAGTCTAGGAAAATAACAGTTCTAAATTGAAAACCAGTGACTGGAATCCCTTAAACTTTGCCGAGCTCATGGGGCATAATGGTTACTGTTATTGAAACATGAACCCAAGTTCAAATTCTGGACAAAGCATTTCTCATCATTCTAACACCTTTGGAGAAATAGGACAGACTGGGTTTTTTAGCCCTTCTTAGGCAGCTGGTCTAGAAGAAGGAAAACTTTGAATTCAAATCAGTTGTATCTCTATTAGGAATTACCTTGTGTCAAATCCAGCTCATGATAGAGGGGTTGGGTAAATATGTTCTTGTTAAATATTTGCACACAAGTTGAAGGACCTATCAAATGAAAGGTTGAGTAATATATTACATCTCATACGCATGCTATAGTAAAATAACAGTTGTGTAAGTAACAGTCGTGTAAGTAACAGTCTTCATCAGATGACAACTCTTGAGATCAGTTCAAAGTTAAAGCATAAGATACCAATCTCAGAGAAAGAAAACTTTGAATTCAAACCAATTTTACTTAAGATTGACCTTGTGTTGCATCCTGTGTGTGGTACTGGGTTTTGATAAATACAACCTTTGCCTTAGCTGCCTTGTTGGTTAAGCATTTAAGACAAATCAAAGGGAGACAACTTTAAGAGCAAAATGATTTATGCAAAAATCAACTCCAGCTAACGACTGGAATCTGGCAAAATGCTGCAATTAGTTATCTCAGATTTTCAATTCAACTGAAGTTCAACTGTGGAAGTCAACATTGTGTTGATGGGTTGGGGATGAGGGTCTGCCAACCCTTCCAAAACATTAGACTTTTTAAAATTCAGGTTTTCCTTATATCCTTTGAAAAAGTGGAGATGATATCTGGACATTTTGGAAAGTTTATGCTGCTGACTTAGAACAAATTTGTTGGCTTTAGTGAGCCAACACATACTGCAGAACATATGAAAAGTTTATTCAGTGGGCCAACACATACTGCAGAACATATCAAAACTTTGCTAAAACATATTCAGTGAAAAAGGTTCAAATAACCTGTTCATTTTTGGTAGTTATTTTATCATTTTTTTTCACTGCCAGCAAGGCTTCTGATGATATACAACAGTTAATTTTTATTGCATAACTATAAAACACAAAGGATAAAAATAAAATCATAAAAAGTAGGTCATAAAATAACCGTAAAACACAAATGATACAAAACAGCCTGAGAACAAGCAATACAAAACATTCATAAAACAAATAATACAAAACAAAACAAATTCCAGCTAGCACAGCAGCCATCCTTTTAAAGTTTATGCTAGATGGTCTGAAAATTTAGGCAATGTTTTTGTTTGTATCATGTTTTATGTTTTTGATTGTGAAGGGATGCCTCTTGGATGTTAGGTCAGAGTATTAGAGGTCAGACAGGAGTTGACTATCAGAATGGACTGCGGAATCGTAGTAAGCGAGTTCGTACTCCAGTTGCGCTATTACGTTTACTTTCGGGCAAATACCCTTGGGAAAGGTATGAACCCCCTTATCCTCCCAGCTATGGGTTAAATAGTACCACTACTGTTCTTTAAGGAGAATAGCTTTGGCATTAAATAACCTACAAAGGTTGATATGCCATTAAACAAAGTAACCAAACCAAACCTTGACTATCAGACCGATATAACAACAACAACTACCCTACCCAACCCAACACAAACAAATGAACTCTGGCTTGCGTAAAATGTTATCTACAAATTATTCGTCATAAAATTATATTTAGTGTGTGTGTGTGTGTGTATATATATATATATATATATATATGTATATATATATATATATATAAACAGGATTTGACATAAGATAATCTACATGGGTTGATTTGCCATAAAACCCAACCAACTTTATTGCCAGTCTATCTTTTTTCTTTCTCTCTTGTTTCAAAAATCAATCGTATTTTGATTAATTCTTGATGGACAAATAATAAGAATAAAACTGAAATTCCTTGTGTTGGTGTCAGTGAATCTTAATGTAACAAAAAAAATATCTTCAATCAAAAAAGAAGTCAGGAACCCGCTTGCTTCTCTGGAAACCAAAGAATAACCTGAAATTCAACCACTTTTTGCATAAAAGACAGGTAAAGAGCCATTCTCTAAAAAAAACCCTCACTCAACATAGCAGTCCTAAGAAGCTATACAACACACACTCCTCTGGCCACTAGGCACACAGTCACTTGTCTTCATGGCTACTGTAATATAGAAACTGTATGGTGCCCATGCAAAATTTGTCATATTAAGATTGCCTATGTTACACCGGTTTAACATGTGACACTGAGAATGGTTCATAATCTTGCCTTTCGGTTTAGTTAGGCTGAGAACCTTTCGCTTAGCGCATGGGTTAGTTAGGTGCAACATTAACGCAGGTGTTCATGCGCATGCGGAGAGGATGTGTCATTCAGAGATGTCAAAATAAAAATCCCAGATAGGAATTGAGACCAGGGTATTTGGGAGACGTCACGCACCGGAAGCATGGGCTAAGATTTGAGAAAAAGCAGTTAGTTGAGTTCCTGCCTCGGAGGAAGAAGATTGACTTTCAGAGCTGGGCGAGGCCAAACGACTTTGTGTGCTACGGGCGCTGCACGTTGGTTGGGTTGAGAGCTGACTACGTAAAAGCAGTCAGCATAGAAAGATTGTGTCTCTCTCTTTCTCTCCTCATGTCGAGTAACCTTTAACTCAAAGGTAATAAAGTTTCGTACCTGAACCAATTTCATAAAGTTTCATGTTTTTAGATTCCCTATGTCTATTTCACACATCCGTATCATGGGTATGTTACAATATGTCATTTTGGTTCTGTGACACCAAATGTTACATCATAAACCATGAAGCAAATGATACAAACCAACCAAATTATTGAACAAAGTATAAGATAATAATTCTAATTAGTGAAATTTTATAGTTTAGACATTAACTTCCACATTGTCATATCATCATAGCATTTGGTAAACTCTAGTTGGTTTCAGAAGTCTAGTTGAAGAGGAATCAACCTATTGGGCACTAGTCAACTCTCTTAACTTGCAAAATGCGCTGATGGATGTTCACCAATCAGACATCAGCAAAATGCTGCTTTTTCCACTTCACGGAGGCTTGTCTCGTTCTCCTCCATAAAACAAATCACACCTCTTGCGTCCTTTTCTTCTTCTGGTTTCCGCGTGCCGGTAGCAGAGAGAGCACACCTTCCGTTTCTTCGAGGTAAGATTGTTCATGGCATTACTACTACATAAACTTAGGTTGATACAAACATGTTTTTGGTGAAAGCAAGCTAGGGAACAAATCAAACCATGTTTATATAACCAAATTTGTAAGTGAATTAAACAACCTCTAGGAGTTTCAAAGGAGCAGATCTGCCATGATGAATATAAACTTGTTTTTTTTTTTTGTTTTTTTTTTTAAATCTGATTGGGTAATTGTTATTTAATCCATGTTCACTCAACTGTTTTTTTTTTTTTCTTTGTCTTTAGGTAGAAAGAAGGGTGGAATAAACAGGCGATCAGTTAAAAGACAAATTATTGTAAGTTGAATCATATTTTCTTTCATGATTTCATTTTCAAACTTAATTTTGTATAACTTATTTTCTGAATGACGCATCTGTACAGCTACTGTGTTTCAATGTAACCTTTTCCTATTATTTTATATTAAGATAATTTTTTTTTTATATTGTAATATGATAAAAAGAATAGAGACAGTATGAATACAGTATTAGCCATGTCATTTTTTTAGTGTCATATATTTAAAAAAATACTTTTTAATCACATTTCGTATATTGAGCAATTTTATTGTTCAGTATAAAGCAAACTTATTTTCTTATTCCTTAATATATTATCTATCTATCTATCTCTCTCTCTATCTATCTATATATATATATATATGTGTGTGTGTGTGTGTGTGTATAATTGGGCTGCATTTCTTCATAAAGACTTATTTGGTTAAATAGACATCTTTTGTCTACATATGTTTATTTTGATCTGTTCAAGTAACTTTATGGATGTTATAATATCTGGCCGGAATTGGCTAATAAATTTTCCAAAGTTAATTTGTTTCCAAGTAAAAAAGAAAATGCTACAACATTACACCAGTATGAATAAAACACTTAATGCTTAATTCTTACAAAGTTGATTGTACTTGCAAAGGTTTTTTTTTTTTTTTTTTTTTTGTATACCCCCAGCCTCCACCGAATATGACTTATGATGGGGCTGAAAGTGCTTGGGGACCAGTTAACAATAGAAAATTTAGCCAATTCCAGCTGGATATTATAATATCCATAAGGCAACTTGAATAGGTCAAAATAAAAATATGTAAACAAAAAACATCTATACTATTTAGCCAAGAATATTCCAGGAAAAGAAGTAGCACCCTCCTCTACACCTCGGTGCAGTAGCTATTGGAAAAGGAGCCTTCAGGTCATCCGTGACAACAGTCTACACACGTGTGTGTGTGTGTACGTGCATACATACATACATACACACACACATACAATTTGCTTTTTGTTTAGGTTCTGCTTTTTCTTTTTCTTTTTTCTTTTTTTTCCTTTATTTTTAAATCTTACTTTTGATATTTCCTCAGTTGAATACACTCATAACACTTTTCTTTCATTCATGTTGAATTGAAATTTTTTTTTTCCAGGAGGATGACAAGAAAGAAGATGGTGGTAGTTCAAAACACAGTGAAGCTGAACTGACTGAAGATGATTCTGCTCGGGAAAGTGATGACCCTGCCAATACAGTGAATATGTTGGCTCAGTCTGCCCTCTCGGCTGTCCTCTCTGATTCCATCCCTAACAGCCCAGCATCTTTATCCCATTAGTGAGTAAAACTGTTTTTATGGAAAGTGGGGATCACCACTATCTCTCCATATTCTGACTTAATTTTTGTCTCTCTCTCATTTTTGTTCTCATGGGGAAGCCCTTGTAGCATAATGGCTAAAGTGTAGAACTGCGACTTCAAAATCAGCTGGTTTGAACTCCAACTGCATTATTATTATCATCATTATTTCAAACAAATACTTTCGAGAGGCATGAACCCCCCTTATCTCTCTAGACATGGTTTAAATAGTGCCACTACTGTTCTATAAGGATGGCTTTGGCATTAAATAACCTATGAAGGGTGATATACTATTAAATAAAGAAACCAAACTTTCTCTTTTTCTCTTTCTCTCTCTCCCTGAATAAAAAATCAGGTGATTTGAATCTTCACCCCCTCCCGTTTTTTAACACACCCACATTTCCTTCATCTTTCTTTTTTTTTTTTCATTCACTCTCTCTCTCTCTTTCATTCACTCTCTCTCTCTTTCATTCACTCTCTCTCTTTTTCATTCACTCTCTCTCTCTCTCTTTTAATCACTCTCTCTCTCTCGCTTTTTCAATCTCTCTCTCACTTTTTCAATCAATCTCTCTCTCTCTCTCTCGATATGTGATTAAAAGTAGAATAACAATTTCCAACATTTGCATGTTAAATTTTGATATTCTCTTCATTGGATGGCCTTTTTTCTTCTTCTTTTTTTTTTTTTTTTTTTTGTTAATGTTCCTTGTTCTGACATTTTCCCCTCTCCCAGCAGTGACACAGAAGATGAGAAGGCCTACAGAACTTGGAAAAAGTCCATCATGTTGGTCTACAGAGCAGCTGCCACTCACAAGTAAGTTTTATTGTCTAAATTGCTTTTACCTTTTTAGTTTCCTGTATTTATTGGTGAAGTGCCAATTCTAGAAGTCTGGAGAATGTGAAATCAACTCTTCATTGCCATAACTCCAAGCTTCACTCTGATCCTGGAGTGGTAGTACTTGTTAGGGTCTCATCTAAGGGTCAAATAGTTCTGTTTAAGATTACGTATTTAAAATGGTTAAGATACATTTTAATATTGTATATAATTGGTGACCTTAATTGTTAAACTAACTTTGGTATAAAATAACCTAACAAGGGTTGACATGCTATTAAAAAATGTGATTGGTAATCATGATTGTTAAACTAACTTTAGCATGATCATCAAATTGTGATAGTAGAGACACCAGTTGGCCTGGGGGGTGCTGTAGAATAAGCTGACTGATGAGGGGTTAAGACACCCTTTCCAACAAGTGTTCTGGATATGACAATAAACCAACTGATGGTGAGGATCCAGTTCTGGAGTGTTGAGAAGTGTGAAGTCGCCATGACTCTTAGGTCCACTCTGACTTGGAGGGAGTGGTAGTACCTGTTAGGGTCCGATCTATGGATCAAATCAAACTTATTTAATCATTTACTATACTTGAAACTCTTTTACAGTGTGCAAACATATCATATCTATAATATATATGTATAAACAGGATTTGACCTTAAATAGCTCAAAAGAATTGATTTATTATAAACACAACCAAATCAAATTAAAACCATTAACTGTGCTAACAAATGAGCTCTAACTACTTGTTTACAAATAAAGTTACTTACAAACTATTTGTATACAAATCATGTATAGGGGGTGTCCTTGTGGTATAATGGTTAAAGCGATGGACTACAGAATCGTAGTAAGTGAGTTTGAATTCCAGTCGCGCTATTATGTTCACTTTTGGACAAATACCCTCCGGAAAGGTATAGAACCCCCTTATCATCCCAGCTATGGATTAAATAATACCACTACTGTTCTTTTAGAAAGATGGCTTTGGCATTAAATAACCTACAAAGGTTGCTATGCCATTAAACAAAAAAACTAGACCAAACCATTCTCTATTTGGGGTGGGGGTGTCCTTTTGGTGTAATGGTTAAAGCGATGGACTACGGAATCATAGTAAGCGAGTTCGAACTCCAGTTGCGCTATTACGTTCACTTTCGGACAGATACCCTTCGGAAAGGTATGAACCCCCTTATCCTCCCAGCTATGGGTTAGATAGCACCACTACTGTTCTTTTAGAAGGATGGCTTTGGCATTAAATAATCTACAAAGGTTGATATGCCATTAAACAAAGAAACCAAACCAAACAAATGTATAAACAGGATTTGGCATTCAGTAGTCATCAATGGTTGATACACCATTAAACCAAATAACCTATCCTTTTCTTATAGCGTTTGAGAGGTCCTCTAGACGGCATCCAGTGTCTGTGCAGAAGTGTATGTTAGTTTTTGCTGGTTGGCCAACACTAGTATATCCATGTGGAGAATACTACTGGAGAATGTTGCTTATGAGTTTGTCCTTGCTTCTCCTGCAGTGTCCAGCATGCCTTTTTCATATTACTTGGATGATTTGGGGGAAGGGGGGTAAGCGTATGTATAGCTGCTGTTTTGTTGTGTGCTGCTTCCAGGTTCAGAACAGTACACAAAGGCCTTATGTAATTCCAATTTTTTCCTCTAAGCGTTTTGTTCAAGTCCAAGTGGTGCAACCATATATTATTACTGACACAGTGCTCATGATGTAATGGACACTACCACCCAAGTTCAAATCCTGAACAAGGTGGTTTGCATTTCTCACATTGCTAATGTCCTTGTCTGTAGGGCAGATTGGGCTCTTTAGCTTTGGTATGGCATCTGGTCTTGGAGAAGAAAAACCTGTTAAACTCTGCTAAAAAAAATTGATTTTGTGTCGCATCCTGTTTGTGTAGAGAGTTTGAGTAAATACATACAGTAGTACTGACATGGCTGCAGATTGGAAGAATTTCAGTTTCATCGGAGAGATCAATGCCATGAAGTTGTATCAGAGAAATCAATTAAACACCCAGCTGAAAAAAAAATCCATATAAAATCTTAATGACATCTCATCTCAGAAATTTAGTAAAAAAAAAAAATAAAAATCATTTTTATTTTGTGATATGGACAAGAATCAGCAGATTTTGTTTGATGGAGAGAAATTATCATTGTTCCAAAGTTCTTAATAAAATGTATCTTTTTTTTCCTTTCAGATATGCGAATGTTTTCCTGCATCCAGTAAAAGAAGAAATTGCTCCAGGCTATCACGGCATTGTACACAGGTAAGCAATCCCAACCTCCCTCTCTCTCTCTCTCTCTCTTTTTTTAAAAAAGTGTTTTAATTTCTTTTTTTAATCTGAAAGATTTTAAAAAATCTTTTTTACATTTGCTCATTTTTTTAAACTTTTTTCATCTTTTTTTTTTTTTATAACTTTTACATATTTTTTAATTATTACTTTTATTCAATTATTTTTTTTTTTCTTTTAATTTTTACTTTTTTTTTTTTTAATTATTACTTTTATTCTTTTGTTAAAATTTTTACTCATTTTAACTTTTACATTTTTTCTTTTTTTATTTTTTAACTTTTACATTTTTTCTTTTTTTATTTTTTAACTTTTACATTTTTTCTTTTTTTTATTTTTTAACTTTTACATTTTTTCTTTTTTTATTTTTTAACTTTTACATTTTTTTCTTCTTTTTTTATTTTCTTTTAACTTTTAGACTACAAACCAAATTCATCTATCTTTCTCTCTTTTTTGACCCCTTTTCCATCACCCTCCAACAGACCAATGGATCTGAGTGCCATAAAGAAGAATATTGAAACTGGTGTGATACGATCAACCACAGAATTTCAGCGGGATATGATGCTCATGTTTACGAATGCCATTATGTACAACAGTTCAGATCACAATGTATACTCAATGGCCCGTGAGATGTACGATGACGTCATGCAACACATTGAGGTAAAATTTTTAGACTCTTTCATATCAAATTTTCATTCCTCTTAGATTTTGCACTATTTCAAAACCTAGATGTCCAGTGTTCCATGCTGTCTCTAAAAAGCACCTTTTGTTTCCTACCAAACTGTCCATTTCCTTCTTGAATGCTAATATATCTCAAACTGCTTTTCCCCTTTCTCCAACATAGCAGTATTCACCAATGTAAGAAAAGGTGAAAGGAAGAATTTGTGTTCACACCATTATCAATCACTCTGATGATGATATTATTGCTCTTTTGTATTGTCCTTAAAACATGCTTTTTATTTCTCTGTGAACTGTCTATTTCCTTTTTTAATGCTGCTTTTCCCCTTCCTTCTCCATAACAGTTTTTGCCAATGTGTGAACAGGAGAAAGGAAGAAGTTGTGTTTGTAATCTCTCTAATGATGCTGTCTGCAAAATCTTTTGATTCTTTGGTGTGAGAAAGCAGATTCGAGATTTTACGACATTCAACACTTTGTATTTTATTACTTAAACCCTTTTCTTTCTTTTTTCTATCTCTTTCTCTTTCTTTTTCCATAGCAATTTGTTAGTACGCAGCTGATGGTGCAAACAGAGGTGAAGATGTTGCGTCCATCACGAAGAATAGAAAACAATGAAAAGGTAAGACCTCTAACCTTCACAGCAACTTTATTTTTTTATTCATTTATTTATATATTTATGTGGAAAAATTAATGTATATAGAAAAAAAAACTAAGTAACTTACAATTATTGAAAAGATATTCTTGTATACTGGATCCCGAGCGACATTAGAATAAAGAGAAATAAAAAAGCTGATTCAATAGCCAAGTTGGCTTTAAATATGACCTCTAACAAAGTCAAAATTTCATATGCTGACTCAAAACTCAAAATCAAATTCTTCTGTTCAGTAGAAATATTGTTTATGAAAATTTTTAGGAGTATTTGAGGTACTGTAAGAACTAATAACATCTTTTTGATGGTGCCCGTGGTTTAATGTGTTATCATCGTAGGAAATGGACACGGCAACACGAGTTCAAATCCTGGACGAGACTTATTGCATTTCACATAGCACTAATGCCCTTGGGAAAGGTACGAATGCAATTATTCTCCCTCCAGCTATGGGTAAATAGTAGGGCAGACTAGGTTCTTCAGCCTTGGTGAGGCAACTAGTCTAGGTGAAGGAAAACTCTGAATTCAAACCTGTTAAACTCCGCTTAAAAACTGACCTTGTGTCATATTCTGCCCGAGCGGAGGGGTTGGTAAATATGAATAACATCTTTTTGATTGTTAAATGTTCCCCTAGAAATAATTAAATTTGGTATCTTTGGTTTAGAAGAAAATTCACTTTTTATAAAAAGAATTGTTAAGGCTGTACTTATTTATGTGTGATACTGTAATACTTGATAATATCTTCTTTTTTTATTATTATATAATGTTCCACTAGAAATAATAAAATCTTGGTATCTTTGCTTTAGAAGAAAATTAACATTCTTATAAAAAGACTGTAAGGCTGTACTTATTTATAAGCAATACTGTAATACTTAATTATCTGTTTTTATTGTTCCATTAGAAATAACATCCAGGTATTTTTGGTTTAGAAGAAAATTAACTTTTTGATACTACATTATTGACGGAAACAGTGCTAATGATTTTTTATAAAAAGTAATTTTATTTTCTATGATCATTTTTATTTATAGCTAGGAGACAAGGCAATAAAATGTATAAAACCCTAATAAAACCTCATGGAATGTTATACTCAGGTCTGGGCTGCAGCATTGAGACCTGGAGATTGGAGGGCATACAAAGAGTGACAAAACTAGTAAAAAGAGCAAAAAATTACAGTTACAAAAAGAGTGGAGAATTTAGGATTAACTACTTTACTAGAAAGAAGAATGTGAGCGGGGGTGATCTAATTGAAACTTCTAAAATAATAGAATTTCTAATTATGATAGATATTTTTTTCAATATTTCTTCTCAAATTGGAAAATTACTGTCACAGCAGATTTCAAAAACTGTCTACTGATTAGATTTTTTTCTTAATAGGCAATTTGTTCCAAAAAATATATTACTCTAATTAGATCAAAAACTGCAATTGTGTAAAAAAAAAAAAAAAAAATGAATAAATTGGATGATTTAAAAAATAATGGTGTAATGGTTATCATCGTAGCAAATAGACATGGCAACACAAGTTCAAATCCTGGACCAGGCTAATTGCATTTCACATAGCACTAATACCCTTAGGAAAGGTATGAATCCAATTACTCTCCCTCCAGCTATGGGTAAATAGTAGGATAGACTGAATTCTTCAGCCTTGGTGAGGCAACTAGTCTAGAAGGAAAACTCTGAATTCAAACCTGTTAAACTCGGCTTAAAAATTGACCTTGTGTCATATCCTACCCGAGCGGAGGGATTGGTAAATATTGGTAAGGAAAAGTTTTTTAAGTGGGCATTTTTGGGAACTATCATATGAATTACTTAACAAGTTAATCAGTATCTAGATATTGTTATAATAATAATAGTGTATATATTCTGTTCAAAGATTCTCTTCTTTTTTTTTTTCTTTTTTTTTTTCTTTTTTCTTTTTTTCTTTTTTTTTTTTTTAAGGTTGATGTAAAAAGGCAAGTGACATAACAAATAAATAAATGGCCCAATTGTTATATTTTCTTAATTTTTAATCTTTAAAATTTATAGATTATTGAATGTAAACAAGAAAATACAGAGCAATATAAATTTTTTTGAGATTTTATAAATAATGATATAAAGCCCAATAAGTAAGTGCATCTGTAACAATTTTCTTAACCTGTATCCTACCAACTTCAACATTTTTTTGGCCAATCAAAATGCTTTGTTTTGATTTTAAAAAAAAAAAAAAAAAAAAAAAAAAAAGCAATCGTTAAAATTTGGATATTTTCATTAAGGAATCCCTACTTTACCATATGTCATATAGCAGTTATCCCTTATCTTGATTTAATGTGATAATTCCTCAGTTTTGGGCTGAGATTTTTTGTGGAGAAAAAGTATTTCTCTTGTTGATTTTTCTCATCCATATTTGCAATTGATCATGCTCGGAACTTGAAATGTTATGGTCTTTTGTCTACATGTGTCATATTGTCATAAAAAAAATCATAAATTTATTTATTGGGGTGAAATAAAATGTATTATAAAAAAAAAAATTACCTAAATTATGACCATAGAATAAGTTGTCTAAATATTACCATCATTTTATGCTGGCATAAATAAACTAGTTCATTATAAACTATCAAGGTGACCTGGTTTTACCTGTGTTGTAATGAGTCCTTCTGATTGAAATGTGGGGAATTTTTTACTTGCTAAAAGCAAGCGCAAGTTATAAATGTATGATGGGACTTTTCCCTATAGATTAATGGTTAACAAGCTAGTTTTAAACTCCATTGCTAATGTAGTGAAAAATTCTTTCTTTTCTAGGATGAAGAGACCAAGAAAAAGAAAGTCGACCCAAATCAAGATGGTGGCAAGAAGAAAAAACGTCCAAAAACAAATCCTGAAGAACCGGTTATAGAGAAACCTGCTTAAAATGAATATACATCTATGTGCATGTATAATTTTATGGAAGACAAGAACTGCTAAAAGAATTTTTTTCTTTTAATGAAATAAAACTGACCTTAATGAACTTTCAATCTCGTCAGGATCTGCTGATTTTTTTCAATTCTCGTCATTGTCTTCATTTAACTCTTTTTCTTCAACTCGTTATAGTTCAGCTCTATTCACTGTTGTGGATGCCAATTGATGTTTACCTGGAGGTTACTTTTCCATAGACGATATTCTGTCTACATACCACCAACTGATAAATCAGGAAAACGTACGTAATTGCTATTTTCTTCACGGAATCTTTAGATGCATTTCCTGTGGAAAATTCATTTAATTTTTATCAATAAAAAATGATTAACCACACATTTTCTTTGTTTTATTTACTTAGCCTTGTTTAGTTTGGTAAGACAAGGGTTTCAAGTTGATTATAGTGCCTGTTGTTATTAAGTGGTCACCCATCTAAATACTGAACAAGCTTGATGGTTAGAGTGTTCACCAATGGCCCGGGAGACCTGGGCTCAATCTCTGGTTGAGTCATACCAAAGACCCAAAAAATGGTAATTGATGCCGCCTTTCTTAACACTCAGCATTATAAGGTACGGATCTAGGGTAAAGTGGAGCAATCCAGTAATGCCCTCCCCTACACCTTGGTGTAGTAGCTATCGAAAAGGGAGCCTTCAGGTCACCCTCGACTATGGTTGCCAACTTATTTGGCACAGTTGCTTATAGTATCTGCTGTGGTCACCCATCCAAGTACTGAGCAGGCTCATTATTGCTTAACTAATTCATTTTTATTGTTATTTATTATACTTTGTTTTATTTGGTACATTCGCTTTTACAGTATCTGCTGTTATAAATTGGTCACCCATCTAAGTACTGAACAAGCTCATTATTGCTTAACTAATTCCTTTCTTTTTATTATTATTTATTATACTTTGTTTTATTTGGTACATTCGCTTTTACAGTATCTGCTGTTATAAATTGGTCACCCATCCAAGTATTGAACAGGCTCATTGTTGCTTAATTTATTAAAAGTATTAAAGAAGTAGCTGGATAAGTTGAGTTGGCAAATTTTGATAGATTTAAGAGTATGAATTCTCAATGGAAATTTAATTTTTTTTTTATATCCATAAAAATCTATAGTCTTTGGCACTAGTACAGTCAATAGTTAGTAAAGTAGAATCTCATTTCCTTTTATTACTGTGAGGTTGAAGTGGAAAAGCATTTTCTTTTACCGGCATCAAACCCCATATATTCAGCAGAGCCAATAGCAGGCCATTGGACACAAAGAAAAAGGGTTGACAGTTATAGAGCTGACCAGTGACCAACCTTTATCTGTCATCCATATCACTAGCGTTAGGGTCTGCTTGACTTGGGCTGAAAAGTTGTTACACATGTTACCCCCAAGATTATTTTGAAGAAGAAGAGTCAATAAAGATGGCCATACAACTGCATTCTCTTGTTCATTTTGTTTCTGTTAACTTTGTGGACCTGACCTGTGGCCTCTACTGTTTCGACCAAAACCAGCACAATTCGAAGAGAGGCTACTTAGCTAGATAGGATGAGGATCTGTACTGCTACTTGGTGGCCATGTCAATGGGTTTTGCTTGTTTTGATGCTTTGTAGTTATACCAATGGCTTGTTGAGTGCTCTGGTTTTTGTACCAAACTTTCTAAAAGCAAAACACACCCCATCACCTTCCAAGAGAACTTCCTCAACATCCAAAACAACTTCCCAGACCACCACCACATCTATACAGATGGATCCAAACAGGGAATGAAAGTTGGTTGTGCTGCTGTCTTCCAAAACCAAGAACTATTAAAATGTCTCCCAAATGAATCCTCACTCTATAGTGCAGAAGTCATAGCTATTGACCTAGCTATGAACGTTATAGCAAATCACAAATCCTCTAAATTCATCATCTACTCAGACTCCAAATCAGTCCTCCAAGCTCTACAGAGCAAAAATTCATCAGACAGAGCTGCAAAAAAAGCACTCCAGACATGTATATCCAATACAAAAATTCCATACACCGACCTAAAATCACTTATTAACAAATTTATAATTAAGAAATGGCAAAAATCTTGGGATGATCAAACACAGAACAAACTCCACCATATTCAAGATACCATAGGTGAATGGCCAGCAGGTTATAGAAAAAATAGAAAAGAAGTGATAATCTCCAGATTTCATATTGGTCACACCCACATAACCCATTCACACTTCCTAAAAGGGGAAGACCTCCCAGTATGCTCAACATGCAAAGTACCTCTCACAATCAAACACATTCTTATAAACTGTGACTGGTTTAGACGAATTCGCCCAAAACATTACCAAACAAATAATTTAAAGAACCTCTTCAAAAACTCCAAACCAGAGGAAATCTTAAGCTTTCTAAAAGAAATCAATCTCTTCATTAAAATCTAGTCAAATATAATAAAACATAACTAAAACTCATACCTTAAAACCTCAAACATGAATAAAAGACAAAAGCAATTTAACCCTTCTGGCATTAAATGACCCACAGAGGTTGATATGCCGTTAAACAAAACTCAAACTCTGGTTTTTGTAAAAATAGCCTACCTTGGCTTGTCCATATTTATCAACCCTTCTGGTCGAGCAGGATGAGACACAAGGTCAATTTTTAAGCAGAGTTTAACAGGTTTGAATTCAGAGTTTTCCTTCTTGACTAGTTGCCTCGTGAAGGCTGAAGATCAGTCTGCCCTACTATTTACCCATAGCTGGAGGGAGAATAATTGCATTCATACCTTTCCCAAGGGTATTAGTGCTTTGTGAAATGCAATCAGTCTCGTCCAGGATTTGAACTCGTATCGCCGTGTCCATTTCCTACAATGATAACCATTATAGCACGGGCACCTCCTGAACACCACGGACACCTCCAGGAGCTGTATCAATGGCTTTGTTTACCTTGGCTTATTGGGCATCCAGCTAGTTGTGTATATATCTGGTTTTGCTTTGGCTAAGCCAAAATACCTCTGTTGTGTTTGAGTTACTTTTAGCCTGTCATTTTACCTACCTCACTTTATCCCAAATCTGCAAGCAACCTCCCTATCTAAGGGTGAAGAGGTTGACTATAAGTGACCCCCACCTGTGTGCAGCCGACCTGGTTGCTTCCAACTATACAGGCTCAGAAGTCACTCTGTGCATTGACGCACATGTAGCATCCCTCTGTTGGGTGTGTTCACTTTTTGAAAAATACCCTTGGGAAAGGTATGAACTCCCTTGTCCTCCTAGCTATGGGCTAAATAGTACTACTGCTATTCTTCTCTAAGGATGGCTTTGGCATTAAATAACCCTCGATGGTTGATATGCCATTAAACAAAGAAACCAAACCAAACCTCTGCTGGGTGTGATCATCTACCACTTCACCCCTGGGATATGAACCAGATGTGGCTCAGCAGGGTGGTTCAATCCATTTACACTACCCCAAAATGTATGTCTCTTTCAAATGATCAGGGTTTTTTTACTTATGAAATTTTTACAATTTAATCAGGAAACCGTGGTTTTGTGAACAAACTCATTAAAGTTGAAAATGAAAAAATAACAAACGAAGTCAATGATGAAAATCTAGATGTTTATATAAACAGATACGTTTCTTTCATGGGTAGATTGTGGCTTAGAACTGTGGATGACTTTCAATTTCTTCGATAACAACAGTCACTTCTCTGTTAAGTGTGATGGTTTGTAAGAGACAATCCAGCTTTAAAGGCCAGCTAGCTGTAACTTGCATTCCCCTAGTTTCTGGTCTTAATTCAACTCTGAAAAAGAAAAGAAAATATTTAGTAAACAATTCGTTAGAATAAAAAGAAATTTAAACGAAATATGGTTTAAAGTTTAGTGTCTCTGTTTAAGTTAACCAAAAAAGAAATAAAAGTGATAAAGGCAGGAAAAAAAAAATTCGCGTGTAAAATTCTTGGAAAACAAAAGTAATGTTTACTTTCATAATTTGCGTTCGGCTTTTCTCGTGGAAAAAAAACGACTTATTAAAAATATCTTTTTTAATTATTGTAATAGTTTTGGATATTAAGTATATACAAACATGCCCGTATTCGAATAAAATACTCTCACAAAATTTTAAACCAATTAAAAGAAAGAAAAGTGATTAAAGCAGAAAAAAATTCTTGTGTAAAATTCTTGGAAAACGGTTTAAGAAAGAAAACTTTTTAATGGATGTCTTTCGTTGAAGAATGTTGAAAAAAGAAAAGAAAATATTTTGTAAGCAATTCGTTAGAATAAAAAGAAATTTACTTACTACTGAACCAACGAAATATGGTTTAAAGTTTAGTGTCTCTGTTTAAGTTAACCAAAAAAAGAAAGAAAAGTGGTAAAGCAGAAAAAAAAATCACGTGTGAAATTCTTGGAAAACGGAAGTAACGTTTACCTTCACAATTCGCGTTCGGCTTTTCTCGGAGAAAAACGACTTATTAAAAATATTTTTTTTTTTTATTGTAATATTTTTGGATAATAAGTATATAAAACCACTCCTGAATTTGAATAAAATACTCTCAGAAAATTTTAAACCAATTAGTGGTATAAAACTGGAGATTATCGGTTAGTAACAAACATTTACATTTTTTATTTATATAGATTATATAATAGCTCTATCACAGATATTGAGCACTTTACAAATTATACCGCAAACCCACCAAGTGAGATAGAGACAATCAACACTAATATATATATATATATATATATATATATATATATATATATATATATATATATATATATATATAGGCACTAACAACATGCCCACTATAGGTCTTTCGTTCTGTTACAAATCACCTTTCTTGATTTTAAAAAAGTCACCAAAAATCAGGGAATTATCGTATTTTAATGAAATATTCAGTGTTCATTTATCAATAAATGAATTTTATAATGCACCAGTCATTTTCTAAAAAAAAAAATTAAAGTTTTTTTCAAATCACTTAACTTTACCCTCTTCCCACAAAACATCGGTTGGGGTATATGATATGGCATATAATTTCTTTAAATAATAAAAAGAGAAGAGTCTGAAGGTGTGCATGAAAAGAAAAATGAAATTGGGAGGTGTTGGAAGAAAATAGTATCCCAAATCTGAATAGAAAAAATAAAAAATCATTTTTAATGTTTAGAGAGCTTTTGATTTTATGATTTAATAGAAAATTTTCTTTTCTTTTAGATTATTTGAGAAATAATTTTATATCGATATTTGTTCGACTTAAAAGCGGAAGGGGAATTAAATTTGCATTAGATTTTAAATTACTTTTTTATAATCACAAGCAAAATCTAAATATGTTATTAAAGAAAATTTTTATTCATCGAAAAATATAAATTTTAAAGCAAGAAACTTGGAACTCTTTTTATTTATCTATTTTCAAATGTTTTTATTCATTTTTAAGTCATAAAAATATCTTAGATGAAAAAAAAAAACATGGAAAATCTCCTACAACATTAATTGAAGTAATTTCTAGTTTTGTCTTTTGTATTCGGGTTGAATATTTAAGTAAAAATGTCAAAGGGAAAATAGCAAAATTTTGTAATAAAAATAGGGGGGGGGAAAGGGGAAAAATTAGTGTTTTAGGGAAAATGAAAGGTTTGTACATTATTACCAGATAAAAAATTAAATATCAAAACGGCAATAAAAAGGAAAATTTCGCTATTTTAATTATAAATTAATAATGAATTAAAAATGATTATTTCATGAGTTTTTATAATTGTACATTCAAAAATCATGTTAATGTGCTTATTTTCCTCTTTCAAGTTTAAATACAAAAAAATAAACGTTATCTGATACGATAGTTCAAAACTTCGGTAATAATAATTTCCGGCAGGAAACTAAAGCGCGCTTTAATCGAAGTTTTGTAAAGGAACACAGGAAATATTTGTTCTTAATTTTGAACTACTACTTGGATCTAAATACCGTTGTAAGGGATTTCTTTTGACATAAATCCATTTATTAATGTTTCTAGTTACTAATTTCACTTAAAACCTTTTTCAAAGTATTCAAAAATTTCAATAATACTTTTTGTTTTACTTTGCCTCGAGTTGGGTAAGGTCGTCAACGTTTGGTGAATTTAAATGTTTAAAATGTATTAAGAATTAATTAGATATACAATGTTACTTTGTTTTTGATACTGATTATTATGATGAATGTTTTTTGAAGAAGGAATCGTTCGCTGAGAGAAGAGGTACGGTTTGCTATTCTAACTATAGAATAGCAGATTGTAAAGTATTTTTTGTTTCACCCACCTGGAGGGTGGCAGAAAGGGACAGGGCTGTTCTTGAAGGAATCATTCACCGAGAGAAGAGCTACGGTTTGCTATTCTAACTACAGAATAGCAGATTGTAAAGTATTTTTTGTTTCACCTGCCCATAAACGTAAACAGAGCGGATTACTCCTTTGCCCAAGAAAAATAACATCCGGGTACGGCCGGAAATGACGAAGCCCTTTTTCGACTCTAACCGGCCGTTACAGCGAAGAAAGGAATAAATTAACATTTATCAACATTTGCAAAACACTTCTGCCAGAAATAATTCTATAAAAATGAAAGTAATACTTGCCGCGACCGGCCGACAAACCCTTGCCGCGACCTGCCGATAAACCTAAAACATATCAAATTACACGCCCGAGTTAGGACGATTATATCCGAGTACGACCGGAACTGACTAAGCCCTTTTTTTCTTGCTAACGACCTTGACATCTAGTTATAGCTAAAAGAAAAGGGAGAATTAAAATTAATAACATTCACAAAACACTTCGGCCAAAAATTACCTGATAAGACTTGAACTAATAGTCGTCGCCAGCCTATAGCAGGTTAGGAAAATACTTTACGGCTACACTCATTTTTTATCAAAGAATTTTATATCCACGCGGCTGGAGCTGTGTGTCACAGCACCTTCGTAATATCAGCAAGCCCTTTTCAACCCTCGTTGGCACGCCCCCGGCTTTTTAGCTGGGCCGTCTGGCATTCGTGCCGGATGGGTGCTCGAAACCAAGAGCAGACTCGGGGCCGAATAGGCCCCCAGCTTCGGCTGGGCAACCTTCGGGTGGGCGAGCTGCACTTTTGTCCCCTTTGTACGGCACTAGACCAAGCGTCTAGTTTAAGCCGTAAACTGGCATACGTGCCCGGACCCACATTTGGGTTCGTGAAACCGCTTGCCTCATCAGGCTCACATTGCACTAAGTGAGCCGATGAGCAGCACTGACAAGCAGGGTTCGAGTCTCGGCTCCTTCCCGACCTTCCCCTCCCCTTTATCCCCACTTTAATCGGCCTTCGGGCTTTTGACCTTGTGTCAAGTCGTGTCTGGTGGGAGGCAGCGACAAATATATGGCACGCCCCGGCTTTTTAGCTGGGCCGTCTGGCATTCGTGCCGGATGGGTGCTCGAAACCAAGAGCAGACTCGGGGCCGAATAGGCCCCAGCTTCGGCTGGGCAACCTTCGGGTGGGCGAGCTGCACTTTTGTCCCCTTTGTACGGCACTAGACCAAGCGTCTAGTTTAAGCCGTAAACTGGCATACGTGCCCGGACTCACATTTGGGTTCGTGAAACTGCTTGCCTCATCAGGCTCACATTGCACTAAGTGAGCCGATGAGCAGCACAGACAAGCAGGGTTCGAGTCTCGGCTCCTTCCCGACCTTCCCCTCCCCTTTATCCCCACTTTAATCGGCCTTCGGGCTTTTGACCTTGTGTCAAGTCGTGTCTGGTGGGAGGCAGCGACAAATATATGGCACGCTCCTAGCGAAGCTCATTAAGGAGGAATCCTGCATTCTGTGCGGTCGCATTCACCTTAACTTCCGACGTTGATCCCACTTCTCGTGGTAGATCCCCTTTTTTTCCCCACCTACATAGGTATGCACAAAGGTCCTTTTTAGGACCATAAGAGGTGTCTGTCTGCGGGTCAGAGCATCTCTGACTGGTCAGTAATGATCAGTCGAAGTAGACGGCCAGGCGGCAAACACGAAGACGGATTCTAAGACCAACCGGTCTTAACTCTCACTCGGTTCCGATAGTCCGATAAGCTGCGCAGCGCTAATGGCACGGTCCAGCCTTTAGCTACTCCTTCGCTATCTGCGCAGCGCTAAGATAACGCCCATCTTAGCCTCGGCCTTCTGGCCTGTCCGCTCGTCAGCTCGGCTTTGACCCGACAAAGCCTTCGTTCCCGTCAGGTCGCCCGCACGGCTTTGGCACGACAAAGCCTTCGCTCCTGTCCGCTCGTTCGCACGGCTTTAACCCGACAAAGCCTTCGCTCTCGTCCGCTCGTCCGTTCGGCTTTAACCCGACAAAGCCTTCGTTCTCGTCCGCACGGCTTTGCCCCGACAAAGCCTTCATTCCCGTCCGCTCGCTCGCACGGCTTTAACCCGACAAAGCCTTCGCTCTCGTCCGCTCGTTCGCACGGCTTTAACCCGACAAAGCCTTCGCTCTCGTCCGCTCGTTCGCACGGCTTTAACCCGACAAAGCCTTCGCTCTCGTCCGCTCGTCCGCACGGCTTTAACCCGACAAAGCCTTCGCTCTCGTCCGCTCGTCCGCACGGCTTTGAGACGACAAAGCCTTCACTCCCGTCCGATACGTCCGCACGGCTAGGGGGGCCCAGCAAGGCCCTAGCCTTTCCTCGACCTCGACGCTCTTGCAAGGTACAACGCAGTCCACGTAACGACTCGCTGTTACGGACGGTTCTACCACTGCAACACCTGACTCACGTACGACCCGTCGTACGAGTCAACAACCCGATCGACACATCCTTGGTTAACCACAACATACCGTCACAACCAGGGATATCGATCTACCAACCTCGATCGACCATCTAGCTGTACTCAACGACCAGCACCGACCACCAGCTGTACCCAACGACCAGCACCGACCATCTAGCTGAACTCAACGACTCGACCGACCTCAGCTTACCAGCATCCAACGTCTAGCTGAACTCAACGACTCGACCGACCTCAGCTTACCAGCATCCAACATCTAGCTGTACTCAACGACTCGACCTACGCCAGCGACCCTCGTCGAACGCCCAACTGCGAACACATACAACCGCCACGGACATTTACATTCACGCTTGTAAATACGACGAAATAAATTGTCATTTGTAATTATCATTATCTCACCTTTGTTCCTTCATATTGCTTTGGCTGTTCTCATTCACATAAATTCATTTGCGGGGTCGACATACTTATAGGCCCCGCAACATACTCTTCGCTAGCCTATACCAGTCTATAGAAGTACTTACTTTCTACGTCCATTTTTTATTTTATTTTAGAGAAAAACCTTCTATTTATGTGGTGCGGCAGAGGTGGCGTTCCCTTCCTTTCATATGAAAAAGGCTTCAGGCGGCGAAAATTTAAAGGTCTACGCAGACCCTCTCAGGGGCCACTCGGCTCCACGAGGCTCGAATCCTACGTTATCCTGGTTGCATTTACCTTATCGCGACTTCAAGATTCAACCTTTTTTTTTCTATCACACCGATATGCGCTAACAGTCCTTTTAAGGGCCATGGGAGGTCCCCTTCTGCGAGTTGGAGTATCTCTGACGGTCCTTAACGACCAGTCGAAATAGACAGCCTGGAGCAAACACGAAGAGGACTCACTAAGACCAGCCGGTCTTAACCATCGCTCGGTTCCGCTCGTCCGTTTGGCTGCGCAGCGCTAAAGGCAAGGGTTAGCCTTTAGCTACCGCTCCACCATCTGCACAGCGCTTAGATAACGACAATCTTAGCCTCGGCCTCCTGGCCCGTTCGCTCGACAGGGCAGAGCTTTGGCGCGCAAGCCTTAGCTTCTGCCCGATACGCCCGCACAGCTTTGGCGCGAAAAAGCCATAACTACCGTCAACGATACGCCCGCACAGCTATGGGCCACGACAAAGCCCTAGCTTCACCGATCCGCTCGCTGGACTTCGTATTTGTTAAGGCCTGGCAAACCTTAACCACGTCTCCCCGTTCGTTCACTTGGTCCGTAGTACTAAGACACGGCTTAGTCTTTGTCACCAACTCGCTCGACTCTACACGACCAAGCTGCCAACATGGACTTCGACCTCGACGCTCCCGCAATGCAGTCCATGTAACGACTCGCTGTTACGGACTACCCCAGCAATCCAGCATCCAGTCCACGTAACGACTCGCTGTTATGGACTACACTAGCATTGCAACATCTGGCCCACGTAACGACTCGCTGTTACGGGCTAGCAACCAGATCGACCCCCCCCCCGATTAACTCAACGTACTGTCAAAACCGGAATATCGATCTGCCGACCACGACGCTCCAGCAATGCAGCATCTAGTCCACGTAACGACTCGCTGTTACGGACTGTCCTAGCATTGCAACAACTAGCCACGTACGACTCGCTGTACCGGCTAGCAACCAAAACGACTCGACCGACTTCAGCTTTCCGCTACGATCATCCAGCTGTATTCAACGACTCGACCGATCTCAGCTGCCCGTAACGATCGTCCAGCTGCATCCAACAACTCGACCGACCTCAACTTCCCGCTACGATCGTCCAGCTGCATTCCACGACTCGACCTACGCCAGCTACCCTCGTCGAACGTCCAGCTGCGCACAACTACGACTCGACCATACCAGCTATCGATATGACCCATCCTAGCTGAAGACCACATACAACCGCCACGGACTTTACATACACGTTTGTAATTCCGGCAATAAAATCGTCACTTTTGTTGTATCTATTACCTTGCCTCTTGATCCCCTTCATTGTCTTTGGTTGTCACTACTCGCACGCATTAAACTTAAAAGCTAAATTCATTTGCGGAGCCGACACGCTTATCGGCTCCGCAACACACCTACCTGGAGGATGGCAGAAAGGGACAGGGCTGTTCTTATTGGATTCAGACTGGCCGAAACGGTGGACTTGCTTTTGCTTTTGAGGTATGGGAAGAGTGAAGGGTTCTTTTTTGCTAGTAGGAGAAGGAAGTAAAATTTCGTTCTCTTTTCTCGATAACACATCGTAGAGTGTTGGTCGTTCTAGTGAAGGCTCGTGCAAAAAGTTTATTTTAAAAGGACTAGCAGAGAAACGTGGTTTCCGAGAGATGCAGGTCTGGAGATTTTTGTGTAGAAACTCACTTTTATGGTCAAGCTGAGAGATGCGTAATTCTCTGAGATGAGCTGACTAGAAGTTGCCAATTTTTTTATTGGCTATCTCTCAGAAAAACAAACCAGAATCAGGTGTAAAGGACCTGTAGATTCTGAACAGAAAGAAAGAAGAAACCACGAAAGAAACTAAAGAAAAAATAAGTCTCCAACTAAACTACAAACTCTTCCCATAGACAACAAGAAGAAGAAAGAATAGGGAAAAGAAACGAAAGAAAAGGAATAAGACGTCATCGACTTAGCTACAAATTCTCCTCCACAGACAAGAACAAAAGAAAAAGGTGAAAAAGAAAAAAAAAGAGCCGGTTTCAGCCGCTTACAGGTAATTAAGTACATGTAATTTGAGATACTATTATTAATGTTACCTTCGTTTTATGTTTTATTGATGAATGTAAGAGATATGTAATTTATGCTAATGATTTTAATGTTGCTTTTGTTTTATGTTTTGTTAATGAATTAATTCATGCAGAGGGACTGATATATAGCCTGCAAGCTATAGTTTGTTTTTGTCCACTTTATTGAACAAAGCATTCGTAACTTGTGTAATAAGTGTCTCGTTTGTTTTTAGCCCCGACTTATTTAGACCTTTACGTCCCAACTTTTTTTTTTTTTTTTGTTAATTTGTTTTAAAGTCGGTTTTTGGTAAGGACACCCAAAATTTGGGCCGATGTTATGATCTTTCAAATAAAACAAAAATTTTACCTTAAATGAAAACTAGTTATTTTTTATATTCATTTTAACGGAAAAGAGAACGAAAATCTATTAGCACACACACACACACACACACACACACACATATATATATATAATTTGTTAGTGAATAGTTTGTAGGTAATATTATTTTTAAACGAAACATAACTCATTAGTTTGCACACAATTGATAATATTCATAATTTCTTTGCACAGATAAATGTGTAGCAGTCACAGATCTATTTCCTTTCGCGAATCAATGCCCCCGCCAAGCGATTCGGCTATACACTGACCAATCAGGGACAGAGCGCATTGATTCCTTTTTTCCTCTCAAGAACTATTTTTTCTAGTCCTTTTGGTAGTCAGCCGACAACGCGGAGAGCTCCTAGCCAGCAGCCCAGACAGACTTCTCTCGCATCCACTGCTACGGATTCCACTTGGAACTCTTTCGCTGAGGAACACACTGCTACTAGCTTCACATACAGAAAAACCAGCCTTGCGGTCAGTCACACGAGCAAATTTGCTACAATGGCACACACACATGCACATTTCCTACAAACTAACCGACGACACCAAAAGGGATACTTTCACACTCTTACTCTTTTACACCTGCTTCTATAATAAACCTTTCGTTGTTGTGTTTTCCGAAGAAGTTTCGTTATTTATTTGTATTGTCAAATAATTTATAGTGTTATAGAAACTAACCATTTCAAAACACTAAATTGGTGACCACGACGTGATATGAACACGCAAACTTCTGATTGCGAAACAAATAAAAAAAGAACACGAAAACTCAGCCCCCATTTACGGACAGCAGGACAAACAAAAGAAAAGAAAAAATAGTTCTCGAAAGGAAAAAAGGAATCAATGCGCTCTGTCCCTGATTGGTCAGAGTATAGCCGAATCGCTTGGCGGGGGCATTGATTCGCGAAAGGAAATAGATCTGTGACTGCTACAAATGGTTTCAAGTATTGCTATCTAACTCAAAGAATTTTATAATTATTTTTTTACACGCAAATGGTTTCAATTATTCCTATTTAAAACTAATAATTTTATAATCATTTGTTTGCACACAGTTCAATGGTTTCAAGTGTTGCTAACACTGAGAATTCTATTTGATATTAATCATTTATTTGCACACAGTTTAAACGGTGTCAACTATTCCTATCTAATATTAATCTTGTGTTTGCGACGCATTTTAAATGGTGTCATGTATTCCTAACTCTAATGATTCTAAATAGTTTAAATATTGCTATCGGATACTTATAATTCCATTTGATATTAATCATTTGTTTGTATACAGTTAAATGGTTTTGTAGGGAATTAATAAATAAATTTTAAAAAAAATTAAATTGAATAAAAAAAGAAAACTATTAAAATATGCAGAAACTCCCAGAGGCTTCTGACAGGGAAAAGAGACGCGCATGCGTAAAGAAAAAAGGACCTCCCGATAAAAAGAGGAAGCTCATTTTCTTTCAGACAGTGACCGGCCAAGTGACAACACCTTGCTAACTGGTGGAAGACGCCACGCATTCGTCTTTGGACGAAGCGTTGGCTAATCTTTTCACTAGTAGCAGCCCTCTCAGTTAACATTATGCCGAAATATAAAAGGATGCGAAATGAACCTATCAAAATTACGAACTAAAACACTGGACTTCGACAAAATCCAAAAAGCGACTAACCATTGTTAAAGCTTTAAAATACCAAATGAGGACACACATATACTAAGAAACGATTAACGTATTTTTAAACACTTTGACTGGGGGATTCAACCATTTCAATTGTATTCAGGGAAAATTCCTTCACCCATTGAATAGTTGTTGAACCCAGGAAATAAAGGAAGATATAATGGAAATATCTTCGTCTCCTATCTGTTGCTGTCTTCATTCGTATAATTCTTTTTGGGCCTTTCTTGTTCTAGGAGTTACATCAACGAGTCAACGTGGGGTAAAAATAGGATAACCTCAGAATAGAGTCAGATAAAAACAGTAACACAGCATTGCCCTTGACCTTAGTCTAAACCCCATAGTTTTTTAGCGATGAAATATATTATTATATTCAAGCGTGGACATGCTGTTATTACTTTTAGCGTGGGAATGTTGTAACGTGTTTGTGTGTGTTACGTTGTTATTACCTCGCTAAGTGTTGTTGGTAAATAAAGGAGGATGAGATGAAGAAGTAAGCAGATGAAGATGCCGTAAACTTTTATATGAAGGTTTTTAATGGCAGGAAGGACTAAAGGGTTTACGTTTATGCTGCAAGTCTCGTAGGAAGGAAAGAAGTAAGGAATCGAATTGAAGTTATGATAGAGTTGAGAAAGCATTTTAGCAGCTAAATGCTTGAGCGAAAAGTACATCGTTAGGTTAAGGCATTGTTGAAAGTGTGAGGAAGATATGTTCGTCATTGGTGTTGCAAAAGTCGTATTGCTACTTTATGACAGAAACGATGTAGTCACCGTGAGTTGGTGGTTCTGGTTGTTTCGGGGAGAAGCGTGAATGTCTCCAGAAAATGTTGCCCAGAGGTGAAGTAGCTAGGTGTCGGAGCGAAATTTTGCATCGCAGGCGACATAGCCAATTTTGGGGGTGACGTAAAGTTGTTCCTGAGTGTGGCGTATTGAATTCATCTAATTCATAAATTAGACTGCTTCCTTCATGGTATTGTGATGCTGCTGCTGCTGCTATTGAAGAGCAGACAGAAAGACGTCTGTACTGAACGAAGGAGTTCTGAGAAAAAGGGAGTGTTTGGCAGATTTCCCCAGTTTGTGCGCCCACATATTTTAAAACCAATCAAGTATCCCCACCACCAAAAAAAATAACATTCACACCCGTTTTGATCCATTTAGGGGTTATAAAAACGAAAGCGATGAACCAATTCTAGAGATTGCCGCTGATGACAGAATGAAGCTATGCTACTGAACTGTTCCCTTACTCCACCAAAACCTGAGGAGTGCCAGGCTGACAAATAAAGACATATTCCCCTTCTTCTTACACCAAAGACAAACAAAGGGAAAAGTACTACTACAGAAATTAAACACTGGACAAGCGAACGAAAACAACAACAACAATATTAAGTTCCTTTGCATATTATTCCATCCGAATAATAAACCTTTATTCTAAAGTTATTCAGGTTTTGTTTTTGTTTTGTTTGGAAAATTATTTGCTAGGAACACGTACTACCTCAAAACTTTGTTTTATACATCCGACACATCTCGCAATATCCCCGACAGCCAAGGTGGGGTGTTGTAATTCATGTGACTATTTTGACTACCGCGTCACAAACCGTTTAGCCCCCAGGATTCCATCTTCAATAATTACAAGTCGCCACCTACGACCAAATTTGTTGAGACTATTAAAAAGAAAAAGAAGGAGATAAAATAAATTCAAAAGAGACTCATTCAGCTGCGACTACTTGAACTGGAAAGAACTACTTTCTTGGTGCTAGTGTGGGGTTTGAGGCTTGAAGGTCACGGGCAAAGGGCAAGGCTGTGTTGCCGTTAGATATCTGACTCCATATTTTGCTTATATTATTTTACCCCCACGTTGGTTAGTCGGTGTAATGCCTTGCCCAAGAAAGTCCCAAAAAAGAATTATGCAAAAGAAAAGATAGCAACAGATAAGAGACGAATACGTTTCTTTTATACTTTCCTTTATTTACTGGGTTCAACAACCATTCCATGGATGAGGGAGTTTTTTCCTGAATACATTGAAATGGTTGAATCTCCCATTTAAGGTGTCAAAAATACGTTAATCGTTTCATGTATGTGTTTTTCCTCATTTGGTAGTTCGGGCTTCCATAAGGGTTAGTTTTCTTTTGGAAGTTTGTCAAAGTCTGGTAAGGGTTAGTTTATAGTTCATTTGTGATTCTTGTATATTTCAGCATAATGCTGACCGAGAGAGAGCTGCTACTGGGTGAAAGGTGCTAACCAACGCTACGTCCAAAGACGTATGCATGGTGCCCAGACATATCAGCAACGATGTTGCCAAAACGCTGGTCACTGCATGAAAAGGGAAAGAATGCCTGGTCCCCTTTGTCAAGAGGAAAGCCTTTATGCGATGCATGCGTCATTTATGTGATGCATGCGTCATTTATGTGATGCATGCGTCATTTATGTGATGCATGCGTCATTCCCTTTTCCTGTTAGGGACCTCTGGAAGTTTCTGCAAATTTAATAGTTTTCTTTTTCTTTTCTTTTTTTTTTTTTTTTTAGATTTAATTTTAAATTTTTATTTATCTATTTATTCGTTCCTTACACTGGTAGGGAACACCATATGTTTGCTTAGCGGTATGCTGGTTCACTCTCCCACCAGTAACAGCCTTTGCTGAACATATCTACTTGACAATAGAATAGACAATTCAAACTCACAACTCACCAATAATAACTCTCCTATTAGTTGCTGTCTCAGCTACCATACCTCACAAAGACACCTACTGGACATAACTACAGACTTTAAACTCATCACCCACTGAAAATGACTAATATATTTGAACGCCATGTTTGGGAAACACCACCATGTCTATGAGTTCAGGAAAACATCTCTTCGCCACAGAATAGCTGTTTTGAACCCAAAAATAAGTTGAATTTTTCTACTTCTTGTTGTTATTCTTTTGCAGCCTTCTACAAAGAAGATGAAGAAAACAATATTATCGACAGCATACTACATGAAAAACAATGTGATCGATGGCGTACTACAAGAGAAACAATGTGACTGACGGCATACAACAAGAGAAACAATATGATTGATGGCGTACTAAAAGAGACACAATGAGAGTGAGGGCATACAAGAAGAGAAACAATGTGATTGATGGAGTACTATAAGAGAAACAATGTGACTGGCGGCATACAACAAGAGAAACAATGTGATTGATAGAGTACTATAAGAGAAACAATGTGACTGGCGGCATACAACAAGAGAAACAATGTGATTGATGGAGTACTATAAGAGAAACAATGAGACTGGCGGCATACAACAAGAGAAACAATGTGATCGATGGCGTACTACAAGAGACACAATGAGAGTGAAGGCATACTACAAGAAAAACAATGTGACTGACGGCATACTACGAGAGAAACAATGTGATCGATGGCGTACTACAAGAGAAACAATGAGATTGAGGGCATACAACAAGAGAAACAATGTGATCGATGGTGTTGTATAAGAGAAACAATGTGACTGACGGCATACTACAAGAGAAACAATATGATCAATGGCGTACTACAAGAGAAATAATGTGACTGACGGCATACTACAAGAGAAACAATGTAATCGATGGCGTACTACAAGAGAAACAATGGGAGTGAGGGCATACAACAAGAGAAACAATGTGATCGATGGTGTACTACAAGAGAAACAATTGGACAGACGTCATAGTAAAAGAATACAGCGTAGTCGTTCTAAAAAGTTTTGCAAGTATGATGAATAAATTAAGAAGAATAAAATGCGTTTTTTTTCCGAACGAGAATTAGCATAAAATCCTTTTATAGAACGGTACCACGCACCAATGAAGACTCCTGTGTGGTCGTCACAAAAAATGAATGCTCCCTTTGGCATCCCTCTTCAGAGGCGCTTCAAGTGGGGAAAGAATACAGAAGACCCCATACATTTTTTGTGGCGGCTACGCAATAATTAAGAAAAGTACATTAGGAAAAAAAATCCAGCAAGGAGTAGCGCCCTCCCCTACACCTCGGTGCAGTAGATATTGAGAAGGGAGCCTTCTGGTCGCCCTCGACTACGGTCGTCAACTTATATTGGGAAATCTTCCTCTTCTTCGTCTTCTTTTTCTTCTTTCGTAGAGATTAATAGCGAGATATTCCGGACAAGTACCCGTATTTCCGTCAATGTTTTAACAGTTGAAAAAATAAATTAGATAAAGAACTTAATGTTTCTTTTTAAAGAAAATCAAATTGATGATTGATATATTTCACGTTGAAAGTTTCAATTTATAAAGAAAGAAAAATAAGTTTTTCATAACAATTTAAGTTAGTTAAAGTTCTTCGCATATAAATCAAAAATGGAATTTTAAAAAAAAAGTAGAAAGGTATTAATGATTACAAATAGAATTTTATTATTGTTCATTTTAATTTTTCTATATTCATGAGAAAAAATAGTCACTAGCCCGCATGGGGACTCGAACCCCAGACCCTCAGATTACTGTGAGACAAGTGTTCTTAAAAGTCTGATGCTCTACCGACTGAGCTATGAGGGCTGACTGATTCTGATTATGGCATTATTTATATTTATTTACTAAATTCTTATTTTCATTTTTAAGTATCCACGTGTTGCGAAACTATTTCTTTCTTGTCATCTTTTGATCGTCTCATCAACAAACTGTTTCTTTCCATTTCGTCTCCTTTACCAACTTTATAAAAGAGATGGGCTTGAGTGTGTGTCTGTGTACTGTGTATCGATGTTTGTCTTTGTGTGCATGCGTGCGTATCTATGTGTCTGTGTGTCGGTCAGAATATTAGCAGTTCTGATTTGCTTTTGCGACATGTCCGAGAGTTAAACATCGAAGAAGGCAACATAAGAAGCCATGACTCCTATATATATATATGTGTGTGTGTGTGTGTGTGTGTGTGTGTGTGTGTACAGGATAAATTAGTTATCGATAAAATCAATATGGCTTGATGTTTAGTTATTACGCAGACAGAACATTTCTCTCTCTACTTAAACAAAAGCTTTTTCGAAGCCAAAGGAAAAATGGAGAGAAAGAAAGAAAGAAAGAGGAAGGAAAACAAAAAGTAAAAAAAAAAAGACAAGAAAACGATAAAGAAAAGATCGTACTTTTGTATTATAACAACGAGGGCCAACAAAAGCCTTTTTTTGGCGGGGATAGGGGCAAAGCGAAATCAAATTTTGCCCCTCAGTACATACACTATTAACTGCTACACACTTATAATAAGACATCTTTATTTTATTTTAATGATATAAACTAATTCAAATCTAAATAACCCCAGTTCGCTCGAGCTTAAAATGCACTGTCTATATTCCCTGCAGAGGTATAAGAGCCCTTAAAAGGGGTGTCTTAAGTATGACACTAAACTGCATCTGATGGTGAGAGTCCAGTTCTAGAGAATGTGGAGTACCCTTCATTACTATTACTCCCAGGCCCACTCTGACCCAAAGTGATCGTAACTATGAGAGTCTATCTATTGGAAATGATTAATATTTGATAGTAACAATATTACTGCGTAAAAAACTCTTAAAAAACAACTACACAAAAATGCAAAAATAAACAATCAATGAATAAGATTCCCTAACCTCTAGACCCTTGATCGATCGATTGACATGACATGAAAAATCAATAAATCAACATTTACAACTAGAAGTGCCATTATTTTGGCATCTACCAGTTTCTTGAGATTTAAAATATAGTCAGGAACTTGGTACAAGTCTGACCAAGGTTGTATATAAAAAACGGGTAGTTATTCAGGGCACAAATCTCCCCCTCTTCATGTCGATACTATCTAATTGGCGTTAATGTCGCCGTAGAAGTTGCCAAAAACGAGATTGATTTCAATGTCGAACTGTTCTTAGTTTTATAATGGCAAAAACAGAAAGAAAGAAAAAAGAAAAAGATAAGGAAATATAGAGTAAAAAAATCAACATTGTTCCACAAAAAAAAGCGCGCGAACATACATACGCACCAACGCACACAATGAGCCAACGATACACAGAAACAGACACACAGACACATACACATAAATTCTCACCAAGTTATTATATGAGACGAAATACTCAGAAATGCGATTAAAGTTTTTGGAAAAAAACTTTCATTATATTTCACACGTGGATCACTGAAAAACGTACATGAGAATTTTACAAATAAATAGAAGTAGTGCAACTTTCTTGAACGTCAGCCCTCATAGCTCAGTCGGTAGAGCATCAGACTTTTAAGAATGATTGGTTGCAAGAAATCTGAGGGTCTGGGGTTCGAGTCCCCATGCGGGCTACTGACATTTTTTTTTCCATTCAAAAGATGTTTTTTAATATAAAAATAAAATTAGAAAAAAAAAAAAAAAAAAAAAAGAGCTGAAAAATAATTCATTTTTTACAATTTACATTCACATTTTATTTTAAGTTTAATGTGGAGAATTGGAACGTAATTTTGTTCTGCGCAATTTAAAATTAGCTCCCCTTACAATTTTACGTAACGAAATTTAATAATTTCTTACCTTAGGTTTTTTTCTATTCAGTGTTGTAGTCATTTGATAACAATATTTAGAAAGCTTATATTAGTTATGGCACAAGGCCAATAGCTCGGGGCGCCCAGTGAGAATCAAATTCACTCGAAAATGATCGAGCCATTATACCAAGCGAAGCAGCTTTGAATATTGTAACTTGTATCTTCTCAAAGTTTTTCAGGAAATTTTTACTTTTATTACCGGTCGTATTGTAGAAAAGTAAGCAGAGTGTTATCTCTTGATATGCGGCTCGCGGAGGAAAAAAATGTATATATATATATATATATATATATATATATATATATATATATATATATATATAGGGGAGGTATTTCAATATAAGCAAACTGCGTGAAAATTAGGAAACAATTATTTTATGAGAAAAAAGAAAAGGACTGTATTTTTTCTCGTTCTGTGTGATTTTACAAACACACACACACACACACACACACATATATATATATATATATATATGTAGGTAGAATGTTCGTCTATGGCTTAAGAGACCGGGTTCAATCCTAGGTCGAGTCATACCAATGACTCAAAAATGGTATTGCCCATTCAGCTGGGGCTGTAGAATACACTGACTGCACCTCTGGAGATGGGTAAGACCCCCCCTAACGAGTATCCTGGGTATGACACAAAACAATCTGATGGTGAGGTTCCAGCAGTGCTGGAGCTTTGGGGAATGCGGAGTACCCCTTCATTGCCATCGCTCCTAGGTCCACTCTTGCCCGGAATGGTTGCACCTGATAGGGCTCTATCTATGGGTCAAATAGAACTAACAACATTCTTATGCTAAACTGAATTGTTTGAGTAAACTGAATTATTTGAAATAGAACTGTTTTTCGACATTAAAACTGTATTTACACTTAACTGAATTGTTACATATAACTGCTTGAATAGTTAGAAATGGAAATGTTTTTGGCAATTGAACTGTGTACTTATGCTAAACTGAATTGTTTTAAATAGAACAGATTATTTACATAAAAATGGATTTGGCGTTAAATAACCTACAAAGGTTGATATGCCATAAACCCCAACAAACCAAACCAAAAAATGGTACTTGATACCTCCTTGCTCAACATTCAACATTATAAGGTAGGGATCAAGGGTAAAGTAGCGGAATCCCGGAAAAGGAGTAGTTCTTTCCCTTACACCAAGGTGTAATAGCTTTTGAGAAGAGAACCTTCGGGTCGCCCTCGACTAAAGGGAGACAACTTTACTTTTACTTTACTGATATATGTTGCAGGACCGGGTGACATGTGAAGACATCGATCCTGCAAACGTTCGTTGATTAAAGTGATTGACAACGGACTAGAGAAATGACATGGAGAGGAGGATAAGATTTAAATAACTGGGCGAATCGTACAGGAAATGTTCATATGATGTATGGTTACAGTTGCTGCATCTCAATGTAATGTTGGAAGTCGGATTAACCCGGTGTAAGTCTTAGGTGTAGCTGGAGTCGGTTGAAGATGTGGACTTGTACGTAGGCAGGTATAACTGGAATCGGTATAGTTGGTCCAGTCAGGACCAGGGGTCCAAAACGAGGTTGTCGAGCAGGTCGTAGATAGAGCTGGAGACGGTCGGAAATGTGGATGCATTAGTTGCAATGGCAGGATGATCGACGTCCCGGTTTATTTATTCCTAGGTTAATCGGGGTTTAGCGATAGAAATGTTTGTTACTATTTCTAGGGAAGAAATGTATTCTTACGCGTGTGTGTTATTCCCTGGCTAAGTGTTGTTGGAAAATAAAGGAGGATGATGAAGAAGTAAGAAGACGAAGATGCCGTTAGCTTTTATATGAAGGTTTTTAATGGCAGCATGGAATAAAGGGTTTACGCCTATGCTGCAAGTCTCGTAGGAAGGAAAGAAGTAAGGAAACGAAATGAAACGGTCGAATTAAATTACGCGCTAAACAAAAATGCGAAATTCTTTCTGTTACAGAACATATCTCCCTCGGACATCCAACAATGCCTTAACTTAACAATGCACTTTTCGCTCAGGCATTTAGCTGCTAAAATGCTTTCTCAACTCTCTCATAACTTCATTTCGTTTCCTTACTTCTTTCCTTCCTACGAGACTTGCAGCATAAGCGTAAGCCCTTTATTCCATGCTGCCATTAAAAACCTTCATATAAAACCTTGCAGCATCTTCGTCTTCTTACTTCTTCATCATCCTCCTTTATTTTCCAACAATACATTTCTTCGCTAAAAATAAACAACATTCCTTTCCATTACACTATAAATTAATTGACAATACAAATAAATAACGAAACTTCTTTTGAAAACACAACGACGAAAGGTTTATTATAGTAGCAGAAGTAAACGAGTCAGAGAGAGAAAAGGTTCTTTTTGGTGTCGCCAGTTAGTATGTTGGTCCTTGAGTTTGTAGGAAATGTGTGTCACTGAAGCAAGTAGCTCGTGTGACTGACCGCAAGGGTGGTTCTTCTGTGTGTGAAGTTAGTAGCAGCGTGTTCATCAGTGAAGGCGTTCCATGTGGAATGCCCATGGCAGAGGACGCGAGAGAGGTCTGTCTTGGCGGCTAAATAGGTGTTCTCTGACTTGTAACTTCCAAAAAGGGCTAGAAAAATAGTTCTAGAGAAGAAGAAGGAATCAATGCGCTCTGCTCCTGATTGGTCAGTGTGTGACCGAATCGCTTGGCGGGGGCATTGATTCGTGAGAGGAAATAGGTCTTTGACTGTTACATGCTAAAGTTGAATCAGTGTTTTTCTTTCACCAAGGATTTTAGGTTTGAGTACCCGAGATGGCTTCAATACATACATATATTTTTCGAATTACCCCGAGCTCGTCACCCGTGGATACAAAAACAAAGTAAACAAAGCCTTGAATGTTGCCGTCCAAGACAGTAGTAAACCGAGAATCTTCATAGGGAAGGGAAGAGAAAGAAAAGTAAATTTTAAAAAGGCGAATAAGAACGAGATGTATATCGCAAATTTTAAACCTACATATGGGGAATTTTAAAAGATATTTTTAGTAAAAAAAAAGTGCGCCTTATAATCCGTCAAATACGGTATATTTCAAAGACAAACACTTTTATCCCATGACTGAAGAATTTATTTCAAAAGAAATAATACATTTACACTGACATGGCACAAATTTCGCCGAGCATAGTTGAGCTAAAAAAAAAAAAAACATTTGATTTAACACAAAAAATAAAATAAAATAAAAGGATAGAATTGGAAAGCCAAATGGATTCGCCCGCCGTTGGACCAAAACAAAGAAAAGTTGTTCAATGTCAAAACAATTTTTTACAGAAATACCAATATGGTATCTGAATGCGAAATTCTCTCCCTTTTTGTTGTTGTTGTTGTTTCAAATATGTGGCGCGTGGTTTTCACAGGCTAGTAATAATTGTCTTCACTCTTCCAGTTGGATGTTTCTTTGGTTTGGTTTCTTTGGTTTAATGGCATATCAACTCTTTGTAGGTTATTTAATGCCAAAGCCATTCTCCTAGAAGAACAGTAGTGGTACTATTTAACCCATAGCTGGGAGGATAAGGGGGTTCATACTTTTCCCAAGGGTATTTGCCCGAGTGAACGCAATAGCGCGACTTGATGGTTTGGTTTGGTTTCTTTGTTTAATGGCATATCAACTCTTTGTAGGTTATTTAATGCCAAAGCCATTCTCCTAGAAGAACAGTAGTGGTACTATTTAACCCATAGCTGGGAGGATAAGGGGGTTCATACCTTTCCCAAGGGTATTTGCCCGAAAGTGAACGCAATAGCGCGACTGGAGTACGAACTCACGTACTACGATTCCGCAATCCATCGCTTTAACCATTACACCACGATGACACCCCTCCCACAGTTAGATGTGTCCTTTTCTCTGTGACTTTTAAAGAATTCTGAAGGATTTAACCAATTTTCTTTAACTAAAGAATTTAACCAATTTGATTAAATATCTTCCACTGTCCTTTCTTCTCCCAAGACTTACTCGCATTGAGTAGCGGATATTGGGCGGAATTTTAATTAAAAACTTCTTGAATAATAAAGCTAATCCTGAAAATTTAGATTTATTGCATTTTTTCAAAAATTGAACTTATCAGACAAAAAAAAAACGTTTTAAAAAGTATTCCATATTTTGCTTCCTCACCCTATACTCATATTGAAAAGGGAGAACTCAGCAACTTTTCTATTTCCTTTGGAAAGAGACCAATTCTAGGCTTCTCCTTTACCGCGGAAACCAATTAACTCTCACTTAGTTAATGGTAAATTTTACACCATTCCTGGTAGACCTTGCTTTCAACACTTATCTGACAAACAGACTGAGGTACTTGTGAAAAAGCAGACTTAGGTTTCTACTTTTCTCCAACTGACTAACGAAAAAAAACCCGCCCAGTCGCTTAAATACTCATAAAGGGACAATAACGGTCCAACTTGAAAAATTAGCCATTCAACCTATTTTCAACTGCTGATTCGCAAATACCAACTATATATATATATATATATACTAATCTAATATCTACCAGTATTCACGGTACAGAAAAAAAACAAAAAAAACCCTGGCCAGGAACAAGAGAAAAAAGTATCTCGAATCACCGCCCAGGGGAAAAAGAAAAAATTTTTTGGGTCAAAAAGAAAGAAAAGGCCAACCTCGTCCGCCCCCTTGAAAAAAAATCAAGGGATACGCAGTCAGTGGTCAAAAGAAAACCAAAAGACCCTCCGCGAATCCTGCAATGCTATAATTACTAAAGTGCTCAACACCAGACAATGGAGCCAATTATAAAATTAACCAAAATCGCGAGTCGAAAATCTTCTACTAAAGTTTCACCTTAACGGATCATCAGGAAGCCTAAAGTCGACTCGAGGAAGCCTAAAGTCGACTTAAGGCTTCCTGATGATCCGTTAAGGTGAAACTTTAGTAGAAGATTTTCGACTCGCGATTTTGGTTAATTTTATATATATATATATATATATATATATATATATATATATATATATATATATATATAGACACACCTACAAATGCTACTTTTTACTAAGAAAAAAAAAATTCACACTATAAGAAAGCGATTTGATGATAATCATTATATTATCTTACAAAGTTCATATTTTTCGGTGGTAAATTTTAGTTTTACAAATATATTTTCAAATTCAAATAAGAGATTTATAAATATAAACATTTTTGTTTTTTTTTCTGGATTGTTAGTCCTAAGAAATGTTGCTATGTAATTAATAGTGCAACGCATGTTTTGGTTTTGTTTGGGTTAGTTTTATGGCATATCAACCATTATAGGTTATTTAATGCCAAATCCATTTTTATACATATAAACAATTCTATTTCAAACAATTCAGTCGAGCATAAGTGCAGTTTTTTGTTTACACACTGTTAAATGTGAAAACAATTCTATTTCATGCAATTCTATTTAGCATAAGTATGCACTTTAGTTCAATTTGACCAATAGATAGAACCCTATCAGGTGGTACCATTCTGGGCCAGGGTGGACCTGAGAGTGATGGCAACGAAGGAGTACTTCGCATTCTCCGAAGCTCCAGCATTTCTGGAGCCTCCCCATCAGATTGTTTTGTGTCACATCAGGACACTCGTTTGGGGGAGTCTTACCCCTCTGCAGAGATGCAGTGGGTGTATTCTACAGCCCCAGCCAACTGGGCTAGTATGTTTTGGTTGGCACTAGCCAATGCATAATGACAGTTTTTTTACATCTAAAGGGTGTGACAGAAATACTTCCTACATTTTGAACTGTGTTGTTCAAGTGAACTTAGACAAGTGGCAATAGTAGCTCCATCAAACTAATATTTTATCAATTTTTTTTTCAGATACAATCATGGCTTAGACTAGTGCACTTGCTTTTGAAACTTTTTGAAGACTGGTGAATCTGTAATTGCTACACAAAGAGATTTTTGTGCCCATTTCTTGTAACATTGGAATAATGCTTTTCCAGATAGAAAATTTAATTCCTAGGAGTATTGATTTTCAATCCAAAACAGCACCATTTTGACTTACCATGAAATAAGCACAAAAAGCTCTCAGTGTAACAATAACAGATTTACCGGTTTAAGAAAATGTTCCAACAGCAAATGCACAGTGTGCACATGTCCAAGCTCTGATCATAACTGCAATGAAACGGTATTCATTCGGCCTTGCAAAAAAAAAAAAAAAAACTTAGTAAATTACTACATACACCATACTTTTTATGTTCAAGGTTAATAAACATCTTATTTTTCCAATGTTGACCCAGATTTTCTGAATCGAGTTTCAATGACAAGTAAAGACGAGAAATGATGATAATGATAATGATGAAAGGAGATATGTTCCCTCAAGAAGCATGGGACAACAAAGTAGAGCCCAGACCAGCAAGAGAGAACTTAAGGATGTTATATACTCATGATGAGGAATGAAATCACAACACTTAGTTATAAAGATATAACTCTCACACTTTATTCTCGAAAGGGGGTCAAAACTTCTGTAGGTGTGTGAGACAGACGGACGGAGGGAGACAAAGACAAACTGCTATATTGACCCATAATTTCTTCTCTTGACCATGCCACGCTCTGTTATCTTCAAAGCCCCATTCAGCACTTCTTTTGCTTCTCGGCCGGGAGATACTAAACCGGAGCCCCCCAGTCGGGCGTTCTCCGTAACTGCCTGCTCTCTGAATCTCTTTTGGCCGTTATAGGTAAGTTCTTGCTGGTCGTCCATGTGTAGAGGTCAATAAGAGAACATCACCTATGAGTTTGTCTTTGCTTCTCCATCAGCGTCCTGTATGTCTACTTCGTCTTACTTGGATGGTTTTAGAGATAGGTTGGTTGGGTTTTATGACGTATCAACCTTTGTAGGTTATTTAACGCCAAATTCTGTCTATATGTATATACCTTTTACCAATGAATATTTAGTAGGTAAAATTTTCTATAAGCAGGATTTCACTTGTTTGCACATGATTAATCAGTTTTAATTCGCCATATTTTTTCGCACAACACTGTTTCTCGCAAGAAGGACAGAACGTCATCTATCTTGACGTTTTTGATCAATTCGGTTAAACTAGTCACTTAGAAAAATTGCTTTCTGATGACAGCAAAAGCTCTGCATTCTATAAGGTTGTGAGATAAGTGGGCATACGGCTGTTGTTTCGTGAGGTGTTGCTTCCAGTAGTTGTTCAATATCATCATGTCGTGCTCGTAGCATGGATATCCCTGACCCTCTTTCGCCACTATTCCCTATCGTTCATCGCCTCTGGCAAGTCTTCTGGACTACATCCCGTATCCTCACATAGTTGCTGAATGTATGTTCGTGCTGGTCGTCCTGCTTTTGCTCGGCCATATGTGGGGGTCCATAAGAGGACATCACTTATGAGTTCGTCCCTGCTTCTCCAGCAGTGTCCTGCATGTCTGGTTCGTCTAACTTAGATAGTTTTCGTGATGGGAGGCAGGTGGCCGTACAGTTGGTGTCTTGTGGGGTGTTGCCGCCAGGACTTGTTCAAGATTGCACGCAGCATTCTTGTGTAATTGCCATCTAGCTTCTTCTCCAGCCGTTTTGTTAGAGTCCATGTGGTGCATCCATATAGCAGTATCGATGCGATCACTGCCCGGAAGAAACTGCGTTTCATTATATCGGTTAGGTCTGCTCATAGTATTTTGTCAGCATCCATGTGGTGCATCCATAGAGTAGTACTGACTCAACCGTCGCATGGAAGAAATCCCATTTTATCTTATTGGATAGATCAGATTCCCATATGATTGACAGCTTATCAAAAGCAGTCCACACCTTCACTAGGCAAGTATTGACATCACTTTCAGTAGATGAGACGCTTGTCTACTAATCTTAGAGGACAGCCATTTAAAGTGGAGATGGCTCTTTCTCGATTGAAACACATGTACTCTGTTTTGTTAGTGTTCATATAAAGGCCAATGTATCCTGCTACCTGTTCGAGGCTAAGCAGCAGGGATTTGGCTTGGGTAGATGTGTTTGCAAGAAGCGTTATGTTATCTGCATCTGTAATGGTTTCTGCGGGATACCATCTGCTTTTTGCCTTTTTTTCATATAAAGCCATTTTCTTTAATGATATCAATGTTCGAATATATATATATATATATATATATATATATATATAAAAGGTTGACAACCATAGTTGAGAGTGATTCAAAGGCTTTTTTTTTTTTTTTTTTTTAAAGCTACTACACCAAGGCTTAAGGGTGGCTGCTACTCCTTTCCATGGCTTGCTCCACTTTACTCTTGATCCGTACTTTATAATGCTGAGTGTTAAGCAAGGCGACATCAAGTACCAGTTTTTGAGTCATGACTCAACCTGGGACTGAACCCTGGTCTCCCACGGCATTAGTGAACATGCTACCCACCAAGTCATATATATATATATATATATATATATATATATAATACTGTCAGATTCATTAAAAATCTATCTTTTTATATATATTTTCACTCAGACATACACATTGCGTTGTGAAGGTGATAAATAATCTCCCCTCAAGAACTAAGCTGTTGATTATTTTATATGTCCCCCAAACCAAGAAGTGATGTGAAAAATCATGAGGAGAAATGACAAAAAAAAAAAAAAAAAAAAAAAAAATACAGATCCGCAAGAGATAAAATGCGCGCGCACACACACACACACACACATACATACATACGCGTGCACACACACACACACACACACACACACACACACACACACACACACACACACAAAAAAAACGCTAAGATATTTAGGATTTTAATTTTCTTTAATATTTTACAAAAATTTTGATTTTAATTTTAAATTAAAAAAAGTTGAAATAAAATTTACAGCAGCAAAAATTCTTATGATTTAATAAATCCAGGTAATTTTGATTTTATTTGATCAATTGGCTTAAACCATATCTATCTCCAATACTTGTTACAGCTACAAATAAAGGAGGCACAGCATAATGGTTATCATCAAAAGAAATAGACACAGTAACCCTGAGGTTTTACACATAAGTTGCATTTACTAACAGGTCATTCATCTATCTACAGAACAGGTTCATCATTGCTTCAGTCCAATTGGCTGGGGCTGTAGAATACACCCACTGCATCTCGGCAGAGGGATAAGACTACTTCACTCAAGATGTGGCCTTGATATGATACTAAATTGCATCTGATAGTGTGAGGCTCTAGTCCTGGAGCTTTGGGGAATGTGGAGTACCCCTTCATTGATATTACTCCTACGTCCACTCAGAGTGGTTGTATCTGTTAAGGTCCTATCTAAGTTGGTTGGTTCTTTGGGTTTTATGGCATATCAACCATTATAGGTTATCTAATGCCAAATACACTTTTATACAAATAATCTGTTCTATTTCAAACAATTCAGTTTAGCATGAGTACACAGTTTGATTGTCAAAAACATTTCTATTTCAAGCTATTCAGTTTATTCTAACAGAGCTAATTCGGTTTAGTATAAGTATAGATTTTGTTTACACACAGTTAAATGTCAAAGCAATTCTATATTAAACAATTCAGTTTAGCACAAGTGCAGTTTCAATGTAAAAAACAGTTCCATTTCAAACAATTCAGTTTAGCATAAGTACGCAGTTTAGTTCTATTTAACCCATAGATAGGACTATCAGGTGCTACCACTCTGGGCCAGAGTGGACATGGGAGCGATGGCAATGAAGAGGTTCTCTGCAACACTGGAACCTCACCATCAGATTGTTTAGTGCCAAATCCAGGACACTCTGGAGGGGAGGGGTCTTACTCTTCTGCAGAAGTGCAGCCAACAGGGCAAGGTCCTATCTAAGGGTGAAATAGAACTATTTAATCATTTACTATTGCTTGAAATATAAATGTGACAAATACAACTATTAGTGACATATAGCAATACTTGAAAAAAATTAACTGTGTGCAAACAATAAATAACAATACTTGAAACCAATTAACTGTGTGCAAACAAATGAGCTCTGGTTCGTTTGAAAATAATACAAACTATTCACTTAAAAAAAAAAATCATATACATATAAACAGGATTTGGCATTAAATAACCATCAAGGGTTGATATGCCATTAAACTAAATATTACTGTTTAACTTCAGTGATCTAAGAGGGGCCCAATGCTTTAAGTAGGATTAAATAGTGAGCCAACAAAAATTATCACTTGATGTCACTTGTATTGGATATGTATTGTGTTTTAAGAGACTTTCTTGATACTCAGTAATGACACCAAGTTACTAAGACTGCAAAAAGCTTCTTTAATAGCTTCCAAATGGACAGAATTTGGACCAAATATTAATATCAGTGTAATACAAAAGCTAGACAATTCTTGTTTCAATATTTATTTGGTCTTTCTATTATTCATCCATTTGAAGCCATTTAAATAGATTAAAACAATTATAATTTTTTTCATTTTTTTTCTTTTTTTTTTTAATTCTTATATATCATAATTTTACAGTTTTTAAATTTTTTTTAACTACTTTAATATCTATTAATCATTTTTGTACCCCCCCCCCAAAAAAAACACTTATTTTAACAATATATAGATATATTTGGGGTTATTTCTTTTAAGTCAGTTTCAGTATAGCCAAGTATCTGTTGGTGTGGGTGTTATAGGGAACTGTGTTCTAAGGGTTAATAACTGGCTGTCATAATTTAGCTTACAACCCACATTCACTGCCAAATTGGGGAGGCAGTATGGACCCCATTGGGAAACAATGCTATAAGTGAAATTTGACAAGTGAAATATATAAAATGAAAATTCTTCTTTTAGAGCAATAGGTCACCTTAAGAGAAAGTCAACTCAGAAAACAAAAAGTTGGATAACCATAAGCCATAATTATAACTTGACCATTCCTTCACAGACTGACAAACTGAAAAGGAAGTTTTCAGTAGTCTTTGGCATTTTTCTGCTTCGCAGGAGTTCCAGCGTTAGAGATGGTTTCCCTGTTTCTTCATCTGGGACAGATAATGTCTTAAGATTGTTCAAAAGTTCCTTAGTCTTGTTTGAAATTTCCTGCAAAGAGAAAGAAAAACAAAAGAAAAAAAATCTATCATAAAAGATTTTGATGTAAAGGATGAAAAATACAAGAAATTAAAAAGGTAAAACCCTTGAATTGTTAGGATGAATTTTGTAATGTTTTTGATGTGTGAGACACAATTCAGCAGCTGTGAATGCTTTTGCCAAGGTCATGAATGGGATGAACCACACCGAGATGCTAGGCTTGCCTTATACTCTCCAAGTGCTAATTACTGGATTTGCTTTTATGACTTGAAACAAGGCCTCAGAATCTGCCTGATTGTCAACATTCTTGCAAGCTGAGCAAAATTTCTTGAACCATCTGGTTATTGTACTTTGAATAACCTTGCCTTCATCTTTTACATAACAATTTTTTTTTCGATGCTTCAGTGACATTGTGGCCTCGTTCAAACTTATAAAGCATATGTTCCCAAATTAGACTATGTTGCACGTTTATTTGTGCGGCTTTCAAATTACACATGGAGTGAAGCAGTGCACAACGTGTCAGAGCACCAACTACCACAATACTAACAATCACAGTGGAATCATTACTACTATCTAGTTGAATGTCCAAGAGAGATTAGACTTTGACTTACCTTAATGATTTCCTGATTGGAGAGTTGTACATCTTCTGCACACTGCACCATAAACATTGCAATTTCTTTATGTAGTTTCCCAAGTGTAAGTGATTCTAAATAAATAAATAAAATAAGTAAACAGCTACCAGGAATAATAAAAAAAAAGATATATACAGAGAATGAAGATTTAGATCATGGGTTATTTGATGCCAAATTTTGATACAAATAATTTGCTCATAGTTATATGGTTTAAAGTATTCCGATCTAATACAAATAATTTGCTCATAGTTATATGGTTTCAAGTATTCCTATCTAATACAAATAATTTGCTCATAGTTATATGGTTTCAAGTATTCCTATCTAATACAAATAATTTGCTCATAGTTATATGGTTTCAAGTATTCCTATCTAATACAAACAATTTGCTCATAGTTATATGGTTTCAAGTATTCCTATCTAATACAAATAATTTGCTCATAGGAATACTTGAAGCCATATAACTATCTAATACAAATAATTTGCTCATAGTTATATGGTTTAAAGTATTCTTATCTAATACAAATAATTTGCTCATAGTTATATGGTTTAAAGTATTCCTATCTAATACAAATAATTTGCTCATAGTTATATGGTTTAAAGTATTCTTATCAAATACAAATAATTTGCTCATAGTTATATGGCTTCAAGTATTCCTATCAAATACAAATAATTTGCTCATAGTTATATGATTTCAAGTATTCCTATCTAATACCAATAATTTTCAAACAGATCTATTTCCCATCTATGGGCCAAATAGAACTGTACAATTTTTTTTTACGAGGAATTATTATTATTAGTTATTATAAACCATACAGCTGTGTGCAAATTGTTCATATTAAATAGGAATATTTGATAAATAGAATTACTAATATTAAATAGCAATACTTGAAACCATTTAACTGTGTGCAAACAAATGAGCTCAAACACATTCAAAAATGTTACCAACTATTTGCTTACAAATCATTATATATGTATAACAACAGGATTTGGCATTAAATAAACCATAAGGGTTGATATGCCATAAAACACAACCAAATGAAATAGATCTGTTTCACTTATAGATAGGACCCTAACAGGTACTCCAACTTCAGGTTATAGTGAGCCTAAGAGTAATGACAATGAAAGAGTGACTTCACACTCCACAGAAATGGAGCCTCACCACTAAATGTAGTACCAAACCCAGGACGCATCTTTTTGGGGAGGGTTTTAATTCTCTGCAGAGGATTTAGTTGGCATATTCTAAACCCTGTCAACAGGCGAAAAATCTAGATAAAAGATGGGTACAAAGTTGGGCAACTTATATAATAAGGCAAAGTAAAGTTGGCAACTGTAGTCTAGGGCAACCAGAAGGCTCCCTTTTCAAGAGCTACAACACAGAGGTGTAAGGGGGAAGGAGCGCTACTCCTTTCCCTGGATTGCTCCACTTTACTCTTGATACATATTTTATAATGCTGAGTGTTAAGCAAGGAGGTATCAAGTACCATTTTTAAAGTCTTTGGTATGACGCAACCTGGGATTGAACCCAGGTCTACCGGAACATTGACGAACACTCTACCCAGTATGTAACACTATGTAGGTGGTCCGCTAAGCAGATGATTTCTTTGTCTGTTTTGGCGCGAAACCAGACAAAAGGTTTTGGACTCGAGATCTCGGGTGACCGGAAGTGGGTAAGGGAACGTGAGAAGAGAGTTGGACAAAGGAGCTCGAGGAAGGAGTTGGCGAAGGGTGATGCGAGTGACCAGTCGACACCGGACAGCAGAGAGACGAGTCGGCATGAGCGAGTCCAGTACCAGTGAGGAAGACTGGTCAGGGTAGGTTGGCATTCCTAGTAGCTTTGTAGAAGTTTCGCTAGAAATCCATGCTAGCGTTAGTCTACATATGCACAATGTTACATAACTCCCCTTCTGCACTTGAGTTAACCCAAGCATATTGTTCGTTTGTTCTTTTTTCTCCCAGGATTGTATTTTTTGTAGCCAAAGAAATGTGCGATACCCCTATCGGAACCACTAGTTGATCACAGGCCGTAAAGAGAAATGCGTTCGAAGAGGTTGACGTATTTGAGGGGGGCCGAGGGAGTAACATCACAACTAGGCCAATGAGCAAATCACATATAATAAGGTAATAACATCAATTTAGCAGTAAACTCTTAATAAATAGATAAATAAAGTAAATATTTATGAGGTGTGATCAAAAAGTGAAAAAAAAAAAAAAAAAAAAAGCAGCTTTAGATTTTTTAAAAAAGTTTTTACATTTAAAATCTAAATAAGTGGGCCAACCATTGTCAAGGGTGAGCCAAAGTCTTCCTTTTTAATAGGTTCTCCATGGAAGTGTAGGGGACAATGTGACTCCTTTCCCTAGATTGCTCCATTTACTCTTGATCTGTACCTTATAATGCTGAGCATTAAGCAAGGAGGCATCAAGTAACATTTTTTTGAGTCTTTGTTATGACTTGACATGGGATTGAACCCAGGTCTCCTGGACTATTGGTGAACACTAAAAAATATACCAAAGTCTGGTTTATTTATTTAATTGTATATAAATAAGAGATAATAGTTCATGATTGTCCCATGATGAAGGTTACATTTAGGATATGAAATTAATATGCAAATGTAACAACTATTATGGGACAGAGAGAGTAGTTCATGAGAGAAAGAGTTGGAAGGAAAGAAATTGAAGAAAGAGAGAAGACAAAGAGATTATATAGTAGTAGTTCATGGCTAATTCTGTACCATAATAAACATTACATTTAGAGTATAAAATTAATATGCAAATGTAACAACTATTATGGGACAGAGGTAGTAGTTCATAACTAGCTCCGTACCATAATAAACATTACATTTAGAGTATAAAATTAATATGCAAATGTAACAACTATTATGGGACAGAGGTAGTAGTTCATAACTAGCTCTGTACCATAATAAACATTACATTTAGAGTATAAAATTAATATGCAAATGTAACAACTATTATGGGACAGAGGTAGTAGTTCATAACTAGCTCCGTACCATAATAAACATTACATTTAGAGTATGAAATTAATATGCAAATGTAACAACTATTATGGGACAGAGGTAGTAGTTCATAACTAGCTCCGTACCATAATAAACATTACATTTAGAGTATGAAATTAATATGCAAATGTAACAACTATTATGGGACAGAGGTAGTAGTTCATAACTAGCTCCGTACCATAATAAACATTACATTTAGAGTATAAAATTAATATGCAAATGTAACAACTATTATGGGACAGAGGTAGTAGTTCATAACTAGCTCCGTACCATAATAAACATTACATTTAGAGTATGAAATTAATATGCAAATGTAACAACTATTATGGGACAGAGGTAGTAGTTCATAACTAGCTCCGTACCATAATAAACATTACATTTAGAGTATGAAATTAATATGCAAATGTAACAACTATTATGGGACAGAGGTAGTAGTTCATAACTAGCTCCGTACCATAATAAACATTACATTTAGAGTATAAAATTAATATGCAAATGTAACAACTATTATGGGACAGAGGTAGTAGTTCATAACTAGCTCCGTACCATAATAAACATTACATTTAGAGTATAAAATTAATATGCAAATGTAACAACTATTATGGGACAGAGGTAGTAGTTCATAACTAGCTCTGTACCATAATAAACATTACATTTAGAGTATGAAATTAATATGCAAATGTAACAACTATTATGGGACAGAGGTAGTAGTTCATAACTAGCTCTGTACCATAATAAACATTACATTTAGAGTATAAAAATTATATGCAAATGTAACAACTATTATGGGACAGAGGTAGTAGTTCATAACTAGCTCCGTACCATAATAAACATTACATTTAGAGTATGAAATTAATATGCAAATGTAACAACTATTATGGGACAGAGGTAGTAGTTCATATCTAGCTCTGTACCATAATAAACATTACATTTAGAGTATAAAATTAATATGCAAATGTAACAACTATTATGGGACAGAGGTAGTAGTTCATAACTAGCTCTGTACCATAATAAACATTACATTTAGAGTATAAAATTAATATGCAAATCTAACAACTATTATGGGACAGAGGTAGTAGTTCATAACTAGCTCTGTACCATAATAAACATTACATTTAGAGTATGAAATTAATATGCAAATGTAACAACTATTATGGGACAGAGATAGTACAGTTTTTTTATCTCATATTAATGAAAAGAATAAACAGTTAGTGTGTCCACGTACCTTTAGCTGAAGGAGCTACAGTTATTTCACAAGACTGTAGGTTGATCATGAGCCCATAAAGATCTGTCCTGTAAAAAGAAAAGAAATCATTTATAGACATAAAAAAAGCCATGTTAAAAAGAATCCTCAAAACAAATTCACTATAGTCATTTATTAAGCATAGTTTAGGCTTGGCTGAAGAAGAGAAAAAAAGAGAGAGAAGAAAATAAGAATAAAGGGAGAGAGAGAAAAAGAAGAAAATGGAAGAGAGAGAGAAGGAAAAAAAAGAAAATTAAAAAATGTGTGAGTGAGAGAGAGAAGAAATAAGAGAGAGAGAGAAGAAAAAAATGTGTGAGTGAGAGAGAGAAGAAATAAGAAAATGGAAGAGAGAGAGAGAGAGAATAAAAAAATGTGTGAGTGAGAGAGAAAATGAAAGGAAAAAAAAGAGAAAGAGTTGGAAGAAAAGAAATTGAAGAAAGAGAGAAGACAGAGACACAAAAAGAGAAGAATGGTTTGGTTTGGTTTCTTTGTTTAATGGCATATCAACCTTTGTAGGTTATTTAATGCCAAAGCCATTCTCCTAGAAGAACAGTAGTGGTACTATTTAACCCATAGCTGGGAGGATAAGGGGGTTCATACCTTTCCAAAGGGTATTTGCCCGAAAGTGAAGAATGGAGTGTAGAAAGTTGTAGTGTGAGAGGGGGAAAAAAGGGAGTAGGAAGAAAATGAAAGAGAGAAAAAAGAAGCGAGATAGGAAAATAAAAAAAAAACAGGAAGAGAGAGAAAGAAAGAAATAAAAAAATAGAAGAAAATCGAAACGAGAGAGAGAGAGAGAGAGAGAGAGAGAGAGAGAGAGAGAGAGATAGAAGAGAAAGAGAGAAAATAAGTAGTGTATGTATTTATCCAGCCTGTCAGCCATGAGCAGGATATGACACAAGGTCAATTTTTAAGCAGGGTGCTGCTGGTTTGAATTCAGAGTTTTTCTTAGAATGGTCATCATGTGAAGGCTAAAGAATTCAATTCAACCTATTATTTACCCAGAGCTGGGAGAGGGGAGAATAAGTACTGTAGTTTGCCTAGATATTACCAGTGAAAAAAAATCAGAAATGTTTTATTTGATAAAATTACAATAACAAAAGAATTTTCTTTTACCGATATTTCTTACCCTATACTGGAAGCAGTTTGGTTTGGTTTTATGGCATATCAACCATTGTAGATTATTTAATGCCAAATCTATATATACATATATGTAAACAGTTCTATTTCAAACAATTCAATTTAGCATAAGTACACAGTTTAGTTCTATTTGACCCATAGATAGGACTATCAGGTGCTACCACTCAATGGTTGAGTGGATCTGGGAGTAATGGCAATAAAGTTCCAGCATTACTGGAGTCTCACCATCAGATTGTTTAGTGTCATATCCAAGACACTTGTTGGGGGAATCTTACTCCTCTGCAGAGATACAGTGTGTATTCTACAGCCCCAGCTGACTGGGTCACCCAGTACTGGGAGCAGTTTATTTGACAAGTACACACACACACACACATATATATATATATGCATATATGTACTTGTCAAATAAACTGCTCCCAGTTCTATATAGATATATATACTCCCCTACCCCCCGTAGGGTTGAGTTCTCTAGCGAGTGAAGTAATCGTGTTGCCATTAGCGTTTATTACAAGTCTCTTCATATATATGAATTGAGGTCTCGGTAGCTGTTAAACAGATGTATGTAAACAATAGTAATTTGTGATTCATAACCGTTTAAAATGTACTTTGCACCTACTGGTTGCTCATGGCTGAAGAGTTAGAAGCTTGGATTGGAGTTTGAGTCAACTGGGTTTCGATCCCGGCTATGGGAAGCTAGTATGTCTAGCCACACTGATGAGTTCTGATAGAATGAAAGATCTGTCTGTGGATGACTATATATATATATATATATATATTAGTCACTTTTTTGTTATATTCAGGAGACAGACAAATGAAGTATCTGGCTGGTGATGTTTTTCTAACTTACACAATTCTTCAGAGAGTGAGGCTTTTACTGGAGAGGCTTCAGTTCTCTTGTCTTCAGTATGGATATTGGATCTCTTCTCGTATCTAACCCTAAAACATCTATTTTTATAGAGGATTCCTCTGGGAGCAAACATTCCCTATTGACTAACCAATCACAGATCATTTTGTATTCTACTACTACTACTTTTTGATTAATCAGCCAATCAAATGTGCTGATCTACATCTATGGGAAGAGTATCTCTTCCACATATCAGGTTTTAATTGGTAATCCAATCAAACCACAATATAGGGGCTTGGTTAATTAAAGGTCTCAGCCTACACTTTGTGGGAAGTATCTCTTTTCAAATTAACCAAAAACAAAAATCAAAGATCTGATTAATCTATCTAAAGATTTGACCTTTTAACCCCAACAGGTAGGAAAGAGGTGTCATGATTTAAAATGTATAATGCACTGACAAACACCAAAGTTTGCTTACTTTTTCTGACAATTTGAAAGTTTGGTTAGTATTGACCTTTTAAACAGACTAATGAATTTATTTTGGAAGTCAACAAGTCCTTTTTTATGTTGTTATAAAAGGAAAATTACATTTACCTAAATAAAAAAAAATGCATCATACTCTCCATAAGTTTTTAGCACCAGTGAATACTTCATAGTAGACCTGGGAGTAATGGCAACAAACAGGTACTCCACATTTTTTAGTAGTCCAAAACAGAAGCCTCATCACAGGATGTACTACATTGTCATAGCCAGGGAACATTTGATAATGAAAATGGAAAGATTTTAGTGCAGAACAAGCTTACCTGTTCTGGATGGAAGCATCTGTGAATCCAGCCAAATAATTGGATCTGCCCTTCAGATCCGTATTAACTTCCTGATTATCTAATGTAATAAATGGAATGACAATGCTCCAGTCTTGTCGGTGCCACACAAAAGCAGGCAAACTCCTACAAGAACAAAAAAAAGAAAAGAAAAGAGAAATAAAGAAAGAGAGAAAGAAAAGAAAAAAAAAATGTGAGCCACTTATCTTACCCAGCATGCACTTGGGTTTATATGTGCGTGTGTGTATATATATATATATATATATATATATACATATATATATTATGAGAGTGTTGGTCGTCACTCATTCCCCACAACTTGCAGTGATGATAATTAGTCCCCACTGTCAACAAATGAATATACCGAAACATTACCCATTTCCGCTATAACCAATGCTCTTGGCCTGACTTAACTTAAAAACACGCATCCACACGCACACACATACATACACCCATATACACACACACACACACACATACTTACAACCACACATAAACGAAATCTTAACGGCTTTTTCTCTGCATTTTGTCGCATTTTCAATTTCATTCCATCTTCTTAACTGCCTGATGAATGTTGTTATAAATTTCAATAAACCTTAGGTTGCAGAACAATATTTTCCATGGATTAAATATATATATAATATATATTTATTTATTATCATTTTATATATATATATATATATATATATATATGTGTGAGTGTGTGTGCGAATATATTAATTTTTTTTTTTCAACTGCAATGAAAGATAACATTAATTTGTATTTGAGCAAAGAACTTATTTCAATCTGTAATTTACAGTTTTCATTCTCCTAGGCCAGATGCCATACCAAGGTAAAAGACCCCAGTGTCCCCTACTATTTACTCATAGCTGTTAACCTTGACTGTATCATTATCAAGGATCAGTCATTAATTTTAGAATTTGTCATATGAAAAGTAAAACATGAATCCTATGACTCAGTGCAATCACCACATCAATATATTAATATGCTTATTTGTAACTATATACCTATCATTCTTGCGTGTCACACTTTCAGTAAGATATAAACATATTAACAAAGTCTTAGCAAGAAAGACAGAAAGAGACTTTTTAGATATTCTGGGGGTGGAAAAAAGAGGAAGGAAGGTTTATGGCTCATGCACTAGACTTTATGGGTTATCTGAATTAAATAATTTCCATTGAGCAACATATTCAATCCTTAAGGAGAGTATTAAAGTTAGGGCCCAGTGACATGACATCTTAGAGACAAACAAGAAAAATAACTGAAATAATTAATCTAACAAAATTTGTCTTAATTTTAATGTAACCTACTTGAATATATATATATATATATATATATATATATATAAGTCATCCACAATTGTATCACAACTCTTCAGTGTGGCTAGACACGTAGGACGCTTGAAGCTAGGATGGAAACCCACCCAACTTTACGTTAGACTTAGTATCAATACCGCTCAGCCAACAAGCTAACCACGTCAGCTTGGGAATTATAAGGCATTATATACCAGCTTTCGTTTGTTTACTGGATACCAGAGTGCTCAATTCATTCAAAGAGCTTTGCATTATGCAAATGGCAGCCGTAAATTCCTTCGCCAGAGTGCTCAGCCCCCGTGGGGGACTGTATATATATATATATATATATACACACACACACACACACACACACAAGGAGAGACAAGCATATATAATACACAAAGATTTAAGTAAATCAAAACAAAAATGTACTTCAAGCTTTGAAATTGAAACAGCTGATATCAAATTTTGAAGACTAAGTCAAAAAGCTCACAAATGCAATCAAGTAAAATTACTTATATATAAACTTCAAGTAAGGAGGTATAAACGAAAGTAGCAGGTTAAGCGTGTATGTCATCCGAAGAGACAAAGATTATATTCTTTGCTGAAATAGATTTATAATGACAATTCAACCATGGTCGAGTTTTCTTCCAGTTACACACACACACACACACACACACACACACACACACACACACACACATATATATATATAAAAATAAGATTACATAGCTATATCTATAAATAAAGAATGCTCACTATCAAATGTCTACTGGACATTGGCCTAGCAGTTAGAGTGTTCGCCAATGGCCCGGGAGACCTGGGCTCAATCCCAGGTCGAGTCATACCAAAGACTCAAAAAATGGTACTTGTTGCCTCCTTGCTTAACACTCAGCATTATAAGGTATGGATCAAGGGTAAAGTGGAGCAATCCAGGGAAAGGAGTAGCGCCCTCCCCTATACCTTGGTGTAGTAGCTATTGAAAAGGGAGCCTTTGGGTCACCCTCGACTATGGTTGCCAACTTTACTTTTACTTACTATCAAATGATAGAGCACATATATTTAAGTTAGAACAGAACAGACACGAAGTCAATGGTGCAAATCTCCATTGGGGGAGATCATGGTATACACTGCTGATGAGACCTAATAAGGTTGAAATGGTTGTCCAGTGTTTCTGTACATTGAACGCTGTACTTGCTGGATTTTCTGATCATGGTATTTCGATTTATAATATATAATTCCTCTAGTCAAAAAAATGTAAATTTATTTTTTGTCTATGAAGTTATGATCCAGCAGATGCATATCTCCAAGTTGGGAAGACGTAGCCCTGAAGGTGACCCCTGTCCTCTGTAAGAGGATGTTTAGTTTAGTTTAGTTTGGTGGCACATCAACCATTGAAGATTATTTAATGCCAAATCCATTTTCATACATATCATCATCATCATGTCGTGCGGCTAGCACGGATATCCCTGACCCTCTCTCTCCACATCGCCCAATCATTCATTGCCTCTGGCAGGTCTTCAGGGTTACATCCCATATCATTCATACATATAAACAGTTCTATTTCAAACAATATAGTCTAGCATAAGTACAGTTTTTTGTTTACACAGAGTTAAATGTAAAATCAGTTCTATTTAAAACAATTCAGTTTAGCATAAGTTTGCAGTTTAGTTCTATTTCACCCATAGATAGGACTATAGATGCTACCACTCTGAGCCAGAGTGGACCTGGAAGTGATGGTAATAAAGGGGTACTCCACATTCTTCAAAGCTCCAGCATTACTGGAGACTCACCATCAAATTGTTTAGTGTCATATTCAGGACACTCGTTGGGAGAGTCTTACACAAGTGCTTTCGGACCTTTCATAGGCCAACATTAGGGACAATTTTGGTAAATTCATCCACCAATTCCAACCTGAAACCAAGAAACTTATCGGGAAATTTGAAAGGATCTTAATAAAATTATATAGACCAAATGTGTCTTTGTTATTGAATCAAACATGCTTATATATACACACACACACACAAGTTTGATTATTGATTTTATATATACATACATACATACATACATACATACACAGGGTGATTAAAAAGTAACTATTTTATAAGAATTTTAATATAGGGAGTTGCTTTTAACTTACCATATATATTTGAGGAGAAATATATATATATATATATATATATATATATATATATATATATATATATATATATGAAATCAATTATCAAACTTAAGAGATCATTATGACAGAGTTTGTAATTAAGATGATAGAGAAGAAAATAAATTTACCTTATAAATTGTAGCAGTTCCTCAACATTAGGGTGATAGACAACAATTTGTTTTTTCAACATTAACGCTGTGTAGATAAGGATTGTCTCAACGCCAAAGGATTCTATCACATCTGAAAATTTCAATTCATGAATGAATGAAAACATAAGGACAACATAAACATCTAAATAAATAAAAAAAAAAAAAAAAAAAAAAAAAAGATTTCAAAAAGGCATACAAATTTACAACCAATCTTTATGATAGGCCCAAACTGTTTAAATACAGTTGCTTCATTGCAGGTTAACAGACGCTATATTAAATAAACTGACTAGTCAACCAGGACAAGAACATAAGAAAAAAAATCCTAAGTATGCCACAAAACTACATCCAATTATAAAGTTTTAGTTTTGGGGTGTATGGAATCACCCCTTCCTTGCCATTACTCTCAAGTCTACTGACCCAGAGTGATAATACTTTTTAGGGACTCATCAATGGGTTGAATAAATCTATTTTAAAATTATTAGTATTAAATGAGACCCTCAAAGGTATTACCACTCCAGGTCAGAGTGGACCTGGGAGTAATAGCAATGAATGTGTGACGAGACATTACGCAAAGCTTAAGAACAGGTCTTCTGTATTAAAAATAGTTGTGGTACCTTTAACAAAAAATTACCTTGAATTTTTTTGTAGTGCAGTTAAACTAATGATGAGCCGTATCTTATGTAGCCTGCAGCTCAAAAAATGTCACCTATGCTGAGTTTAGAGGCTGAGGATGTGGAAAGATGAAAATACATAAAATGCGGTCATTTGGACTAATTGCACTGAAAGACACCCTATATGAATGTAAGCTACTCTAGGCTTCTCAAGGACACACAACACCTTGTAATATATATGTTCTTAACTGGGCCCCACACTTCCTAAGGATAGCTCTGCAAAAAAACATTGCTATATATATGTTCTTAACTGGGCTCCACATCTAAGGCCAGCCCTGTAACAACACATTCCAATATATGTTCCCAACTGGGCTCCACATCTAAGGCCAGTCTTGCAACAACACATTCCAATGTATGTTCCCAATTGGGAACCACATCTCCAAAGGCCAGCCCTGCAAAAACACATGGCAATATATATGTGCCAAGTTGGGACTAACACCTAAAGCTAGCCCTGCAACAACACACTGCAATATATATTTATATATATATCTCGTATTCCAAATTGGGCC